>PITA01010167.1:0-73415 GCA_004023965.1 Spilogale gracilis
CACCAGTCAGAATGGCCAAAATTAACAAGACAGAAAACAACAAGTGTTGGAGAGGCTGCGGAGAAAGGGGAACCCTCTTACACTGTTGGTGGGAATGTAAAGTGGTGCAGCCGCTTTGGAAAACAGTGTGGAGATTCCTTAAAAAATTAAAGATAGAGCTACCCTATGACCCTGCAATTGCACTACTGGGCATTTACCCTAAAGATACAGATGTAGTGAAAAGAAGGGCCATATGCACCCCAATGTTCATCACAGCAATGGCCACAATCGCCAAACTGTGGAAAGAGCCAAGGTGCCTATCAACAGATGAATGGATAAAGAAGATGTGGTACATATATACAATGGAATACTATACCTCCATCAGAAAGGATGAATATCCAACTTTTGTAGCAACATGGACTGGACTGGAAGAGATTATGCTGAGTGAAATAAGCCAAGAAGAGAAAGTCAAATATCACATTGTTTCACTTACTTGTGGTGCATGAGGGGTAACCTGGAGGACAGTGGGAGAAGGAAAGTAAATGGGAACTAGGGTAATCTAGGGAGGGAAACGAAACAACAGAGACTTTGGACACAGAAACAAACTGAGGGACTTGGAAGGAGGGGGGTGGAGGGATGGGAGAGCCTGGTGGTGGGTACTGGAGACACCTAAAGCGTGGAGCACTGGGTGTGGGGAATGGGGAATGAATCTTGGAACACTGGGAAAAAAATTAGTAACAGTAAAAAAAAAGAAATAAATGAGCTGCGCTATTTAATGACTGTTTTTTAGCAGTTCATGCAGGTTTTTTACAAGGAACAGTGGAAGAGCCTTCTGAAGAATAAATTTTCCATTTCCCTTTAGGATGTAGTTACAAATTAAAAAATCAGTGGAGAAAGAATGTGGCCTCTAATGATATGGGGATTATTTGGGGGTGGTTGGAAGCAGGAGGGTGGTTGTATTCAGTCAAAAGGTGAGAAGTTTAGAAAAAAATAAAGAGGTTAAATTGAGCAATTTCAGCATGGAATTAATCTTCATTTTACTTTCAAATTAAACAAAGTGTTTTGATATAAGGGGAAATAACTAAAATGCCAGCTTTATTGCCATGTTCTAAGTCATTTGCATGAATGACACAGTTCTAGAAATAAGTATGAACTTGATGTTAAGGTGAGTAAGCCTGAAAGTGGATTCCTAGTGAGGATTGATTGGTGCATTCATTCGGTTATTTATTTATATACATAGTGATGTCTTTTCCAAAAAGATGTTGAAACAGGCTACAGAGCTATGTCTACAATACACAAAATGAGAAGTAAGAGAGACAATTAGGAGGAAATAATAATAGTAGGAAAAACAAGATATAATGGAATTTTAGAGTGAAACTGCCTAAACTGCATGGCACAACATTCTGCAGTTAGCTAGAGGGAAGCCATACATATTTAGCTCTGAAAATTTCTAGAAACAATTGAAAGACTCCAGTAAATAAACAGTTCTTTGATGTGTAATTCTCATAAGATTAAAACTAAGTAGAAGTTCAGGAGGGGAAAGAGAAATTTTGTCTTCTCTGTGGCAGACAGATCCTGAGGTGATCCTCTGTGATTTCTCACCTCCAAATGCTCATGCTTCTGTGTAATCTTTTCTCTTTGAGTATGTGCATGCCTGTGACTTGCTTCTAATCAGTAGTATATAGCAAAGATGATGCATTGACACTCTGATATTACATTGTTATATAATATTCTGTCTTTGCAGACTGGAGTAGGAAATTAAATCCATTGTTTGTTATAAGGATGTAAGTAGCAATATTGTGAAATGGCCTATGGAAGGGTCCATATGGCAAGGGACAGCTTGTAACCTCTAGATTCAGAGAGTGGCCTCTCACTGAAAATCATCTAGAAAATGGTATCTTAGTCCTACAACCAGGTAGGGATAAATTCTTCCAATACCAGGAATGGCCTTGGAAGGAGATACTTCCCTAACCAAACCTCTGATGAGACTGCAACACCAGTCAACACCTGGATTGCAACCTGGTAATATCTGGCAGCAACAGATCTAATTAAGCTGTGCCTGGACTCTTGATCTATGGAAACTATGACATGATCAACTTGTACTGTTTTAAACCACTAAACTGCCTCAAAGCACCCCTCAGTCTCACCCTTTGATAGATCTGTAAGGGAAGTTAGATAACTAATTTCCATGGAACTTTACACTTCTCACAGAAGGCTTAACTGAAATTCTCTGTAAAATCAGGATTAAATAGGCTATGTGACTACTAAAGGTGCCTGAAAGATCTTTTCTTATATGTATACAGAACCCTGCTTTGAGATACTTTAATGTAGCAATCTAAATCATCTGGAATAAGGTCTGTCACCTTCCACATGGGACTCTTGTATGGTATCCATCAACTCTTTTGCACTTTGAACCCTTCGTGCTTTTACTGAGTATGTATTTACTTCATTAACTGCTAAATAATAATGTCACTTGCTGAATTCCTTAATTACTAGACACAATCATCTGTTCAAAAACAATTATGCAAGATTCTCATTGATCTTCTGAATATCCTTAAAACTTTTCAACTTGTAATTAACACATATCCTTGTCTTCTTTGCTTTAGCAAATGTGAAACAGAATGGTTTTCCTGCTGCAGCATTTTCATCATTCTCCAGTCTCTTCTGTAATCCTTGAAAATGTGAAGATTGATGGGTGCTTTTTACCTTAACCCAGTGTGATAAAACCCATAGCTTCTATCCAAGAATTCCATTTAATTTAAAGAGGAAAGGGATTGTTTTTATTCCAAATTAATATGTTTTATTATGTAGGAGACTGATGGAATGATATAATTCTCTCAATTAAAGTAGCTGATAAAGTTTTAAGACATATTTTACAACTTCTCACTATTACAAATCATATGGGAGTCTAGGTTATTTTCCCCTTCAAAGCCTGTGGGGTTAGGAACTCCACCTTCCAAGAGATAATAGGTTTTATCTTCAGTAATAAACAACTGTACAGTATAATCATTGAAAGAAAATATTCTCAATGAACAGGCCTGGTATGTCACTAAAATAGTCCTTATGTCTTCCATTCCCAATATCCAGCAAATATCTTGTGAAAGCAGGCAGGTTATCAGTAAGAAACAAAAACAACAAAACATTTTTTAAGGTAATCATCAATTTGATTTATGGTATTCAACTGGTTCTTTATTTTGTTCAGGTTAAGTTACAGCCTTAAAATTCACTACTAAATCAACATAGGGATTTGTAGGATTTTATTTTTCACCAGGCTAATGGCTTTGCATTCAAATGCCACCAAATTTGTAGAGAAGGAAAATTTTTCCTCTGCCTTTTCAGTGTCTGAGGCCTGCAAATTAAACTGACAAAAATACTTACCTGGCAGGGGAGATACCATGATCACGAAGGTGGTTTTCCCAGGGCGAGGCTTATCCATTGCACTCCGGATGTGCTGACCCCTGCGATTTCCCCATTTAAAAAAAAAAATTAAAAAAAAAATAAAATAAACTGACAAAAGACAGATTAATAGAAGAAAAGGTTCATTTTGCATGCACGTGGGAATTTTACAGTAAAGAAGTAAAAACCCAAATAAATAGGTTTGAGAGCTTATATACCACTTTAACAAAGGCCAGTATATTGTGGAGAAGTGACAAAGCAAAGAAAAAGGGATTTGGGCTTTTAGAGGCAGTAAATTGTGGGAAGGTAAATACATAAGGAAGTTAATGGAAGATATGGGGTTATTTTTATTAAGATTTGTTTATGCAGACTCATCTTAGTATTGTCTTTCCATCTCCTGTGATTAGAGTCCTTCTATCTCTCCTACTATGGGAGTGGGGGAGGAAGACACCTTTACAAAGAGAAATTTATACTCTTTTTTTAGGCAGAAAAGGAGAGTTCAAAGTCCTTCATGTGTCTGCTGTTTCTTAATTGCCTACAATTCAAAATAGTCGTTATTTTGGGTCTGAGAATGGGATATGGGATATTCTGATCACTTTCACTAGTAAAATCTTGATTAATCAATATTCAAATTATTGTGAATTTCAATTAACCAGAACTTACCCATTAGGAAATTATTAGAAATCAAATTGATTTCAGAGATAGTGTTAGAATTAACAACCTCTCACATGGCTTCAACCCCATGTATATTAATAATAATCTACATTTTTTCCTGTCTCCAACTTCACCCCTTCCCAATAAGTAATCATTCCTCTGCTCATGAACCTAAGACCCTCTAAGGAGAAGGCAGTCAATAATGATAATAACAATAACAGTAGCTGTCATTTACTGAGGTTAGTTCTCATAATAATCCTTCACTGTTGTTATTTCCATTTATATAGTTAGAAAAAACGAAGCTCAGAAAAATTGACTAGTTTGTGCAAAGTCACATGGATAGATAGTAAGGCAGAATTAGGACCAAAGGCCAGTTTTCCTGGCTCCTAGTCTATTGTATTTTTCATTAAGTTTTCTTAGCTATAAAGTGTGACTAATGAATAGATCATAGTTTTGAAAATAGGATAATTTCATATATAATCCAAGCCTGTGATCCTAGATATATGGTTTTGGGAACGTTGCTTATACTTGCTGAAGTTTAGTTTTCTCATTCAGAGTTCTTAGTTGATCAACCTCATAGGGTTAGTTATTGTAAACATTAAATAAGACAATCCATGTCATCTTTAGAGCAGTGTCTTATCCATAAGTGCTCAGTGTCAGTGATCCATTATTATTATTACCAATAATAACATTATATGTTGTAATAGTTTATTAGTATATTTATCATCATAATTGTTGCAGCATGGTTGTTAATTATTTCTATAGGCCCAACCCAATTTATAGGCCAAATAAGCATACCTGATTAGAAATGCCTTGAGGGATACGAAAAGACCTCCTTGGGTTTAAATGTCTTTTCACAGGACTGGCATACAATTCCATCATTAACATTAACTTTTAATGGCTTTTTGAATATGCATGCACACAAGTTGGCATGTTATTAACCCATTCCTAGTGCAGAACAATGCCCTCAGGGAAATGAAAATTGAGTCAGTCAGGATTTTTTGGTTTGTTTTGTTTTGTTTTTGAGTCAGTTTCCTTAAAAAAATATATTTTATTTATTTATTTGACAGAGAGAAACACAGCTGGAGAGGGAACACAAGCAGGGGGAGTGAGAGAGGGAGAAGCAGGCTTCCTGCCCAGCTGGGAGCCTGATCCAGGGCTCAATCCCAGGACTCTAGGATCATGACCTGAGCCGAAGGCAGACGCTTACCAATTGAGCCACCTAGGTGCCTCAAGAGTCAGTCAGTTTTAATGGGAGTGGGGATAAGGGAAAAATATCATTGTCATTATATGTAGATTGCCATTCTAAGTTTTCACTTTTGATCCCTATAACAAACTTACTGAGTTGACACTTATTCTCCTTCTCATTTTATAGATGAGGCAACTAAAAGACGAAAGGGTTAACTGACTTGCCCACAGTAAACCACTAGCACTAACTAGGATTCAAACCCAAATTTGCTTGACTCCAGCGTCACTGCTCTTAAGAACAGTTACATGCTACCGACACATAATCTCTTCAGTGGAGAAACTCAGCAGCCAGAGGAAACCAAGACTGACCTCTGCTATTCAGTATTAATCACTAATAGTAAATGAATAAAGGCTTTTACTGGGACTATACCATGTCTGGTTGTTAAATAGTGACAATATTTGGATCATGACTATTACTTTGATTTTTCAATGAAAATAAATGCCACTTACACATTTCTTTTGAAGAATCGTGATAAATGAAGGCTTATGGAGAGAGATTTTATAAGTAAATGACTTTGTTTTCCTTTTTTTAAACCTTTGACACCAGAGAGGATTATATAGAAGAGTGTAATAGGTTCAGTCAGCAAGCATAATTATTTTGCTTAGATGATTTGAAGAATCTGAATCTGATTCTCCAGTATATGTCAGTTTCCAGTATATGGCTTTGCAGTTGAAATAATAATTTTCTTGGGGCGCCTGGGTGGCTCAGTTGGTTAAGCGACTGCCTTCGGCTCAGGTCATGATCCCGGAGACTCGGGATCAAGTCCCACATCAGGCTCCCTGCTAGGCAGGAAGCCTGCTTTTCCTCCCTCTCTCACTTCCGCTGCTTGTGTTCCCTCTCTGGCTGTGTTTCTCTCTGTCAAATAAATAAAATCTTTAAAAAAATAATTTTCTTTAACAGAATTACTTCCCAAAAGTCAGATGGTACTCCTTTATTATTCCTCACTTTTTTTTGGTCCTCTTATTTATGATGTTACCCTTGGGCAACCAACTCTTCATCTAATGAGCATACACCTGAAGCTTGAACTAGTCTCCCTTATTCTTGGATTCTAGCCTACCTGACTTCTCCCTTACCTATTCTACTTTCCCAAGACATTCCAAATCTCCCTGTGAAACCAAACTACTGAAGAGCTTCTCATTGATTCCTCTCTGTTGAATATGCCAGTCTCAGGACACACTCAATAACCCATTCTTAATTGTTCAGAGTATTTGTGTTAATCATACTCCATCACTGTATTTTCTCAATGTAAATTTAAGTCTTATTGGTGGTCTTTGTGTGTTCTCTGTGACAGTGGCTACAGAACCATGAACTGATGATATTTATTTTTTAAATTTGTCAAAAATGATAAACTAACCAGGTATAGACCCACATATCTGTTTTGTTTGACTTCTACTGTTTTTAAAATTTACTTTAGTTGCCAACATTTAAACTTCTGAAATTCAAATAAAAATCTGTATTTCCAGATTATTTTTAATTCCTTTAGGTCACTTATGGCTAGAGTTGAATAGTAGCCACCTCTTTTCAGAAGAGATTGCAATCTTCAGGTTATACAATCTATTTTCTCTTCCCTATTGTTCTTATACTTTTAGCCCATCTATTCATTTGTATTGCCAGACTGAAACCCTGATTATTTTGGAGGAAATACATGTTTACTTTAGGAAAATTAGAAGATAAAAATAAGCAACAAAAATTGTAGCCATTTGCAGATCGACCAGCCACAATTAATATTTGGTGTGCATTTTTCCAGTCAATTCTTTCAGACAGGTAGGTAGGTATAGTAATGATGATACACCAATATTTATCATTTTTCTTTATTTCTTGTGCAGTGAAGACAGACTACTCAGGGAATGAAAGTTCAAGTTAGTTTTCTAGTAAACTGAGATAGGATTAAACATATTTTGCTTCAGTGTGTGACATGAAAAATATGTCCAAATATGCCATTCTAGTTTTTTTGTCTATTAAAACTAGCAATTAGGATTGAAATGGTCTAATATGGAATATGATATTTAATTTTTTTACTATTTTCATTCAGTGATAGTTGAGATGGTTATTTAGGAAATGGATATGGGTGAAGAACTTACAATAGTTTGGTACTAAATTTAAACTGTACCCTAAATCTTGAGGTTTCACATAAATATGCTAAAGTAGCATACATTGGGGTGACATATATTAATCCCTTCAATTATTCAAACCAAACTTGGCATTTTGGAAATTATTCAGCCTGTTCAAAGGAAATATGTAAACTATTTATTGTTGCATTGCTTGCTTTTGAGATAACTGGCATCTACCCTCATTTATGACATGTTAGAAGCTAGCTCAGTTTGTTGAAGTTCATCACCCATGATTTGAACTATAGTATTCATAATCTGTTCTTTATAATATAGCATTTGGTTACATAACAGCTTTTATTGTTCTCTAGTTCATGTGCACAAGTCTTGTCTTGCCAACTGTTTCATAAGCTTTTCGAAATGAAGACACATGTCTTCTACTTCTTTTGTGCCCCCCCCCTCCACAACATCTAGTACAGTAAGCACTTAATTACTTCTTAACTGGGCAAGATCTGAATGTGGGCTGTGTAACTTGCTTGGCTCCATTCTGACATTCCAGTTTATGCCATTAACCCCACCCAGCTTTCTAGGAAGATTTCAGTCACATGGGGACTGGGCAAGGAAGTTTAGATGACTTAGAAAAATAGGCCTCAATGCTAAAGAAAAAAACTAAAAGTTGTTATGCTACCACTCAGATGTCACATGCCCCAGCTTATACAGATGGTATACTTATTGAGGCTAGCTGGTTGTGGCAAGTTTAAGGCTCTACATGTTACCTTAACTTGCTCTTTGTGGACCATTGATAAACAGTGTTCACAAATTAGGCCAAGTACTCCCTCAAGTTGTGGCTTACATGTTTAGTTTGAGAGATTTATTCTTCCTCCTGGCAATATTTTCTCTCTCCCTCCTTTAGGAAATATGAAATTTGTCTCCAGTCATGAAGATTTTATATTAACCTATTTTTCAATCTTTACTAAAGAAAATCCTTTTTTCTGCTGTTCTTGCTTTGATCAGCTGAAAAATGGCAACCACCTTACTCTGGTAGATATAAGTCTGCTACTCAGCACTTCCCAAATTACCTGAGATTTTGTTCTTCATGGTTGAAGATAAACCTTTAGACTCTTTTATCAGAAATTATCACTACTTTAAAAGAACCCCTGAGATGTTCCTAGTCTAGATATTAAAACTATAAGACTTTCAAGCATTTTCTCCAAGTTATATCAGCATAATAGAAGTAAATATATATAAGGGAAACTACTTATTTATTAAAGAGATTGTTTTAGTTCTAAATGTCCTGTTTTAGAACATCAAACTATAATCTTTTTAAGGTAGAATTGCAGTAGTTTTGTCTTGTTGAACAATCTATATATTGATTGTCAGTGAAAAACAATGCCCAATCAACTATGCCATTAGATATTTGATACATTAACATATTAAATTTTAAGTTACTTTTATTAAGAAATGAATATATCTGTAGAGTGAATAAAATGTTCAAGCAGTATAACACTACAAGTAAAAAAAGTAGTCTATCTCCTGCCCTGTATCATCAGTCTTGTTTTTGAAAAGCAATCACTCTCTAGAGATTTTTGCCTTTATTTCCCCCAAATTTCTACAATATACAAGCTTAGGTGTGTCTTATTGTCTATATATCTTTTCCTTTCCTTTTAAACAAATGGGGGTAAACTTGATATAAAGTTCTATACCCTGTGTTTCCTTATTTTCACAATATGTCTTGGAGATCATTTCATTTCAGCCCATATTGATATGATCATCATGTTAAACTGCAGCATATTATTTTACTATATAGATATTGCAAAATTTATTTTAACAAGCCCCCATCCACATCTAGGACATTTAAGTGTGTGTGTATGTGTGTGTGTGTGAAAGAAAGTGGGGGGAGAGAGAATGCTGAGAAAAATTTCTCAATGCATGAATTGGCTAAACATATTGGAATGACTGATTGTTCATGTGATCTTTTCTTGATATTTGACAGTTATACCAGTTGAGAAAAATGTACTAATTCAGCTTTGTAAGTATTTATGAAGGCTTACTCTGTATCTAGTACTGTGCTAGACATTATTGTATATAAAAAAATCATATTGTATATAGGACAAAATTCCTGTTCCCACATATTTTCCTTTGTAAGTAAGACCAGATTTATACACATGAAATAATGAGAGAAGATTATGAGATTGTGTACACTGGGGAAGAAGCACCAATTAAGGTATTCAATATGAACAGGGAGTCTCCCAGAATGATAGCAAGCTGTGTGTCTAGGCCTACTGAAGTGATCTTCTCCATCAGAAGAATTCCACACTGGGAATATAGATTGCCTTTCTGGGACACCTGAGGTTTAACCTAATTTCATATTTGAAGACTCTGGACAAATTTTGAAGACCATGAGGTTTCCTCACAGAGAAACACTTAATAAAAAGTAAGGAAATCTGACAAAAGCAAACTGCAAATTAAAATAATATCTATCTATATCAAGACTATTTTGCTCTCAGAAAAAACTGAATAAGTTTTTCCAAAGTTTACCGATATAATCTTATGTACATCATATAGATGCAGTGGCAGGGCTACTCTAATCTATTTTCAAAAAAGCAAGTATCGCATGGAGTACTAGGTGTGGTGCATAAGCAATGAATCTTGGAACACTGAAAAAATAAAGTAAGTTATTAAAAGAAACGAAAGCCAAAACCATTCTACTTTTTTCACTATAAACTGCTTGTTGGGAAAAAAAAATAGCCCCCATTACAGAGAGGCAAGGGAAAAGCGGAGGAAGTCTGATATTGGCTAGACTAGTGATCTTTGAGATTATAGGTATAAGGAAGATTCTTGAGGTTTAAAATATTGTACCTGGAAATTGAGAGGGTAAAGATTTGAGAGAATACAGGAATCATCAATTTCATTTTATAAAGAATGGTGTATTTTAATTACATCTTTTATTTGTATTTTCAAACTTGAAATTTGGGGACTCTTGACAGATGGAAGAGGTACATATTAGAATCCAATGTTTTGGTGGGTCATAGGCTTCCTTTTGCTAATAAATCGTGAGCAAAATGGTATGGTGACCAAATGTGATAAAATGCATTTGGAGGAAAACATGCTGTGCTGCTGGATATCCAAAATGTAGAAAATGTGTTGTGATAACAGAATGAATGAACAACTTTGACAGAATACATTTAGTTAAGATGAAAGCAGGTAATGGAGAAAAAAATACATTTCCTTAACAGATTTTGTATCTGAACTATAAAACATTTAGTGAAATATATTTTTTAATATTTCAATCAGCCATAAAATATTTCAATCAGCCATTACCTCTTAGTTCTTTTAACATGCTCGTCAACTAGGAGCATATGATCTGACATTTAATAAAGTACAAAAAATACATTGGCTTCTCAGAAATACTATTCTGTCCAGTTTTCTTTTCTATTCAACAAATATTTCTTGAGTAGCTATTATCTACAAAACATCATAGTAGGCATTTCGGGGATGCAAACTCCAAAGGCAGTCCGCTGATTATAGTCAGGAGATTTTTTTCCTAATCCTAGTTCTACCACGTATTAGTTACATGATTTAGAGAGTCACTTCTTGTTTTGTGACCTAGGGGCTGGATTTGATAGTATTTGAGATTCCTTTCAGCCACAGTATGGTTCAATCCAGTGAATAAAACACTTTGTATCCCCAAGAGGTTTATAATTTTGGGGGGGCTTGAAGCTGTTACAGAAAAAAAACCTATGAAAAAAAGCAGAGAACTATCAATAATTTCAAGACAGAGTTATAAACAAAATGTAGTTTCAAAGGAAGGAGGTATCAGATCCATGGATAATGTCATTAATAGCTTCATAGAGAAAGTGGTGTTGAAGGATTAAGCTTTGATAGGCAAAACTAGAAGTCTTGGGAACTAGCCAGCTTCTTCTGTGGATCTTCTCCACCCAGGATATTACCTAGGATTTGTCATTGACAAAATAAAGATGACAGAAAGTCAAACTTTGAAGTTTTTTTTTTTTAATTTTTGAAGTAGTCGATAGGTATATTTTGGAGTGGTAAACAATGAAGCTAAAAGGGAGATGATGGACTAGAAGCATGAAGTAGGCGGTGTCATAGGAATGGTATTTCCTAGCAAATGCCAATTACAGTTGTCCCTTATATTTGTATAATCCTTAATCTGCAAAATGGTTTGATATCACCCGTCTCTAGGATGTGAGAGTATGATAGAGCTATTAAGGGCATAAACAATGAATCTTAGCACACTGAAAAAATAAAATAATATAATAAAAAATCTCCAATGTATAGATGCCCTTGCTTCCATTCCCTTTCCTTGTGTGTTGATGCCTTTTTTTTCATAAATAAACACTTGGTGGCATTGAAAAAAAGAGCATGGTCTTGGACTCAAATCTGGGTTTATATCCCAGTCCTGCTATTTGCAAGTGGCATAATCCTGAACAGCCATTTGGCCTCTTGCGCCTCTGTCTTCTTATTTGTGAAATGGAAATAACAACTACATCATTAGATGGCTGCAAGTTTTAGATGATATTGTGTATCTAAAACATTTAACAATGTAACTGACATAAGACTTACTCTAAAAATGGTATCTACAAGGTAATATGTCAAATATTTTTCTTCTCTTTCGATAGAAAGTTTAAACTGAGGCTCTGAGATTCTGTATCATTTATTCGCATCTGTATCAATTATTAGTATTTTTCTATTATACCAGTGAATCCCAGCCTGAGTTTTCTGCCCACACCCTCTCCCCAGGGGGAATCTGTGAAGGTAATAATGAAAATTTATTAGTCATTTTCAATATTTGAAAGGAGCCTAACAGGGAGCATTCATTTACTTGTGATAAATTACACAGCTTGACTAAAATGCCAAGTTTCTTTGCTTTTCCCTGAAATTATATCAGCTCATTTTGGTAATACTGGTTATCTAATGCTGATGGGAAACTGATTGGCAGCTGTATATATCTTTGATGAATAGAAATGGAAAAAATGAGTCTTATCATAAAGGCAGTTGATCTAGAAGATTTTTTTTAAAGCTTGGGAGAACATGGAGGAAAAATAAAACATTCCCTTGTTGCTTAAACAATTGAGAAGCAATGTGCTATACCATGCTTCCTCAATGGCTCAGGGAGAATGGGGAATAATGAGAGTAGAAAGATAGGAAATTGTGGCCAGAGAGAATTTCAGAGCTTGACAGCTTAAAGGTAATTTTTTTTAACCTAATACATGTGCTCGAAGTGAGGACATGACTTGTGCTTTCTTCCTGTGAGAAGAAGATGAGGAAACTGAGTCCCAAAGAAAGGCAAGGAATTGGCCAAGTTGGCAGAAGCAGTTTATGGCAGAGCTAATATTTCAATCTAGTCTCTGTTCTGTAGCCCTCTCCACTCCAAAGCAAAGAAATATAATTATGCTGTCTTGAGTTCATAATGTCTGCAATGGCATTTCCCTAGGCCCAATTTTAATATTGACCTGTTCTAGTCAAAGAGAGAAAACACTGGTCAGAAGATGAATGAAAGTGCAATTAGAGACTTACAGACAGCTAACTAGAAAGGTCTCTTTTGTATTGATTGATTTCTTTATTGACGTGACAGTACAGATTTACCATATCCTGCTCTAAAGCTGTAGTGAGAATTCTTCAATTTCATTTCATTCTTCAGAGTTAATACAAATGCAACAGGCACAGAGGGAAAAGAGGATGAATAACCACAATAGTTACAATTTACTAAGCATAAATCACGTGTCAGGGACTTTACTCATGCATCTCTATTTCTTGAGTTCCTAACTGTAGGTAGAAGTCTTTTTACTTGGATTACCTCACTATCACCTAATAAGATTGGTAGTTACCCTTAATTTACAAATGAGGAAGTGAACATAGAGTTGGTGGGTGACTTATTCAAGGTCACACAGCCAAGGATATTAGATTTGGAAGTGGAGCCAAGATCTATCTGACTTACATGCATGCTTTTCTGTTATTCTTTCCTAGTTTCTTTCCAGCTATGCAACCTCACCACAGAACTTGTTTCTGTCATTATTCTCAACTCCCACTTCCTCTTATATCCATTATTCCTTTATATCATAGTGCTGAAAGCATAAAGATTAGGAAACCAAACATAGAAAGGCAAATGTATACATGTCAATGAACGAAGTTGTATATAGGCTAGCTTGCACACAAAACGGAGAGGGTGATATGTAGAACTGTTTGATTTGGGGACAGCAGATAGATACATTTTATGTTAATAGAAACAATTTAATGACCACTTATTTTATGTCAGCCAGTACACTTTTATGCATCTTAATATGTTTAATTCCTACATCAACCATATAAAATAGGTATTGTTATTATTATTGTCATCCCTTTCATGCCCATAGGGAAAGTAAGTCATAGAAAGTTTAGAAAACTTGCCAAAACCCTGGGTAAATAAGTAGCAAAATTGATTTAAGAGAGATTTAAACCCAGGCAGCCAGTTTCCAGACGTTGTGCTTCTACTCAGCAGGATACTACTTACAACACAATACCCAGTACCATAATTAAATTATTGTTTAAAATAATCTAGGAATGCCTGGGTGGCTCAGTTGGTTAAGCGTCTGTCTTCAGATCAGGTCATGATCCCAGGGTTTTGGGATGGAGCCCCATGTCAGGCTCCCTGCTCTTTGGGGAGTCTGCTTCTCCTTCTCGCTCTGCCCTGCTCATGGTCTCTCTCACTCTTTCTTTCTCTCAAATAAATAAATAAAATCTTAAAAAATAAAGTAATCCAGAAGTGAACAGATAAATATATAAACTGAAACTGTAGCAATGAAAGCTGAAAGAAGGGTATGAGTACCATAGTCATTTTAGAGAACTGGATTTGGCAAGTGGCAGATCTGAGTGACAAAGAGAATGTATCATTGATAGAGATTTTTTTAATGTAGAGATAAAAGATTTGGGGAACAAAAGCATTATTTTTTTTTAACATTCTGAAATTGAGTTGATGGTAAAATACCCAAATAGAAGGATCCATTAAGCAGATGAAATATGGCATTGAATCTCAAATGTGAAAACAGAACCAGGCTCTGGAGACAGAAGAGAGATGATAGTGGAAGCAAAAAGAATTGGTAAGAACTTAAAAGGAGTTAAGGCTTACAACATTTAGACATTCCCTCCTGTCTCTTTCCTCATGATGTTAGTATTGAAATAAGACTTAACCTCAGAGTTCACTTGTTCCAAGTTAGATGTTTCCCTGCTTTTTCAGACCTCACTCTACCAATATTAAACTGCAATAGAAAGTAGTCCCACTCAGGAAAGGAACCTGTTAACACATTAGGCCTTTAAAGGAAGAAAACTTCCTATGGACCTCTATTGTACTCTAAAATTATATTTATTATATATTTTATAAAATTCCATACAGATATTGAATTAGTTTTAAATCCTTGAGTGTATTCCTTTTATTCAAAAACAGAATTACAAATGAAATATATATAAAACCACAAAACTGATAAATTAAATGTCATTTTAATTAACCAAATTTCATTGAAATAAAATCATTGCATGAAATATGGCCACATATTAACTTATAAGTGCAGGTTATTTTGAGTTCTACATGGCTGGGTTACTATATGTAGTGCAGTGCTTCAGTTTCCCTAACACTTTTTATTGTTTGGATTATAGTGTAATATGATGTCCTTTGATTCTCATTTGACATGAAGGCATCATTCATATATATTTATATGTGTACACTTATATAGGGTACTGGTTGGTGCCAATATAATTATAAAGAAATATATAAAAGTTGTCACTTAAGCCATATGGAGTACCACTTATGAGATGATCAACTAGAAAATTCAAAATATATTGTATTGATTTTATTTTAGTTGAAACACACACACACACACACACACACACACACACACACACACACAAATGTCCTCAGAAGAGTTCTATACCCCAAAATATAATTTGAGAAATGATTTAAAGGTAGGAGATAACATATGCAATCTTACTGTAGCTTATTACATTAGAACATTTCCTTAGCACTACTAAACCTGATCCTGCCTATATGATCATAATAATGAAAGTAAGATTTAGGAGACATGAGTTCTAAGCTTGGTTCTGCCACTTTGCTCTTATGGGACCTTAATGAAAGTGCTTTACCTCTCTACCTCAGTTTTCTCTGGTCATATATGAAGGTAATTCATGAATCCAAGTTTGCTCTGTCACTGTTTTGAGCGTGAAATCAGAAATTGTGTACCTACATTTAGTTTATCATCTGCATATTTTTCATCACACTGTATACATTTTCTATAAAATGTATTTAACTTAATGATTATGCATAGATAGTTGTTTTATTTTATTTATATAAGTTGCAGTAATCGGGACCATTCCCTGACTATGAAACATAAAATTGCACTGTAAGTGAAACATGGAGTTACAGTGTGTAATTATTTCATCATTGCATTTAATTTAATAAAGATCTGTTTGGAAATTAGGGAATAAAGAACTTGACATTCAGAGTGCACTTAAAAAAATTAAGACCTTTTCAGCTTCTTAAGAATTTAGCTTAATTTAAAAAACAAAAAGTGACTGGCTTATATTAATGCTTTGAGTTTCTAGTAAATGGGTGATTGATGAAAATAAGCTATTCTAGAAAAGCTAAAATTAGTAACTCTGATGATGTCACCTCCACAATTTTGCCGGCCTACACACAACATTTAGAATATACATACTCATATTGAAAAATACCACAAGAAGTTTCTAATCAAAACATACTTTACCAAAACATCAAGGTTCTTTTCACTAGTAATGACTCCATGTTAGCATCATTAAGACAAAATAATTTGTTGTGACCACAGATTTTCTGTAAACATTGTAAAAAAAAAGGTGACTTTATGCATATTAATTGAGAGGTCTTTATAATTTCCAGCTTAAACTCTTCAAGTTATAAGAACAAACCAATTTGATCATTGGCAATGAGAGAGAGCAAATAACTATTGTCTATGAAGAGACCAATTCAGTAATGGTATAATTTACCATTGAAAATAGTGGAAGGCTTAAATCTCTCAATGTCTCAGCCAATAACTATTTTGCTCATGAAATCACCCTTTAATTAAGACAAAGTCTGCAGTTGCTTGTGTCTAGATTTATCAGAGGTTTTGGTGTAGAGTATCTCTCTTATTCACAATTTAGATTTATTTAATACATCCTGCTTACATCTTGTTATCATTTTGTGGGGTGCCTGGGTGGCTCAGTTGGTTAAGCAACTGCCTTCGGCTCAGTTCATGATCCCAGAGACCCAGGATCGAGTCCCACATCGGGCTCCCTGCTCGGCGGGAAGCCTGTTTCTCCCTCTCTCACTCCCCCTGCTTGTGTTCCCTCTCTGGCTGTGTTTCTCTCTGTCAAATAAATAAATAAAATCTTAAAAAAAATGTTTGTTATCATTTTGTCTTGAAAAAGGGCTACTAATCTTTGGGAATTAGTTCATTATTAAAGTTCATTGAAATTAGCAACTTGAGTTGCAAGCTGGTATTATATATTATAAATAATTTACTGCAAAAAATTCGTAACATGATATATTATCAGCATAAATTATTATTTTTTTATTTCGAATATGTTATTATTTTTATTTTTTTAAAAGATTTTATTTATTTATTTGACAGAGAGAGAGATCATCACAAGTAGGCAGAGAGGCTGGCAGAGAGAGAGGAGGAAGCAGGCTCCCTGCTGAGCAGAGAGCCCGATGTGGGCCTTGATCCCAGGAACCTGAGATCATGACCTGAGCTGAAAGCAGAGGCTTTAACCCACTGAGCCACCCAGGTGCCCTTGAATGTGTTTTTAAAATATTGTAGAAGTGATTTTCCTCCTTCTTAGTTTTGGTAGAAGATAATTTTATGTCTTCTGACCCCATTCCTAGTTTGGATTCTAAGATAAAACACTCATTTGATAGTGCTGTTTTGTTATCACTGGCAGTTTATTAAATATTTTATTCATAATTTTAAGTTTCTTTGATATAAAGTGGATCACCAGATTGAGTTTGATTCTGTTTATCTTTGGAATTAAAGTATAATTTTAGTGTCAATCACCAGTTGACAATGACCCAGTTTGCAGAGAACTCTTTTTAATTTTTTTTTTTTTAGAAATAGATAACTCATTTATTGGCCTCCTCACTTTCTTCTACAGCCAGTAGATGAGCATAGGCATTAAATTGCCATTTTAGGGGCTCCTGGGTGGCTCAGTTGGTTAAGCGACTGCCTTCGGCTCAGGTCATGATCCCGGAGACCCGGGATGGAGTCCCACATCGGGCTCCCTGCTCAGCGGGAAGCCTGCTTCGCCCTCTCTCACTCCCCCTGCTTGTGTTCCCTCTCTGGCTGTGTTTCTCTCTGTCAAATAAATAAAATCTTTTAAAAAAATTATTAAATTGCCATTTTACCTAAAAGCCAAACCATTCTAATTCCTCTCTCTTATTTATTTATTTATTTATTTATTTATTTATTATTATTCATTCATTCATTCATTCATTCATTCATTTTGAGATTACTGAGAGGGAGAGCAAATGGTATGGGGCAGAGGGAGATGGAGGGGGCCAAGCACACTTGGTGCTGAGCACAGAGCCTGATGTGGGGCTCGATTCCATGACTCTGAGATTGTGACCTGAGCTGAAATCAAGAATTGGACATTCAATCAGATGAGCCACACAGGCACCTCTGAGTTTCTCTCTTAATTATCAAATACTACTGTTGAGATGACTTGAACTGGATTGTGTATAGTTATTAGGCAAGTACCATTCAGGAGCTTTGGATGTATTAGAGAAGTTTCCTCAGGGTAATTTTGCTCAGTGTTTTTGGGATAGGAACTGGAGACTGGTCAGCAATACGTTTAATAAATATTCCATTAGCAATTCCATGTTTTCCCTTCTTGGGAATTTCCATTCTCCTAGGGCAAGGTAGAGGGTGTTTTACTTTGCTCTCTTTAGATCAGCAGCTAGGATCTCCAATGTTGTTCTTTTTTAAAATATTTTAAAAATTTTTTTAAAAGATTTTATTTATTTGACAGAGATAAACACAGCTAGAGAGGGAACACAAGCAACAGGAGGGAGTGAGAGAGGGAGAATCAGGCTTCCCACCAAGCAGGGAGCCCAACGTGGGGTTTGATCCCAGGTCTCTGAGATCATGACCTGAGCCAAAGGCAGATGCTTAATGACTGAGCCACCCCGGTGCCCTCAACATTGTTCTTTTTAAAATGATTTCCAAGGTGACAAATGAATATTTTGTTAGTAGAGCCCACCTTTAGATAGGATGCCTATATAATTTGTCATCCAAACTGGAAAATTTTTTAGAATGAAAGAGGTTACTACTAATAATTATGCTGGGAAAACTGGCATAAATTGGGACTGTCCTAGGCAGTTACTTTATATGATCCTTGGATCCTTGGATCCACCTTGGATCAACATGGAGACTTGCCTCAACCCTGTTGTCCCTCTATCCACTCTCACTGCAGCTTATGGAAATGTTCTATGAGACACTTGTAGCCCAGAGTCTCTTCAATCATATTGATTAGTGTTCTTCTTTCAGGAGTCATTTAAAAATAAGCATCTCCTACTCATGTGTCTTTAAAATCAATCAAAAAATGTATTTCATCATGTTTCCCTGTTCCCCTCCTTTTTTGTGTGTCTCTTTAACAGTCAAACTTTCAGAGAAAAAGAAAGATGACACCATATTGTTCCTAAATTGTAGATCTAATCACAACACTCCACTACATAAAATACTTCAGTGGGTCTCCATCACCAAGGTCTTTGTGATCTGACCCCTACCTGAAATCCCACCATTTTCTTCCTCCCTCCTTTAACAAATCATGAATTTCTCCCCATTAACAAGCTGGCATTCCAAAGATACAGAAACATTCATATTGTTGAATCCTAGGTATAAGGAGTGTGCTTATACATCAGAAATTGTGCCATCATCTAGCAGAGTTGCCTGATGTATAATTGGTGTTTAATATGAATGAAAAGTTAAATGCCTGTGAGAACTTATATCTAAGGGAATCTATTTATAATATGAATTAGTATACAGCAAGCATCATCCTTTAGATCTGCTTAGTTAAGTGTTTTGGTTGTTTTTTTAAGCTACATACAGAGACATCGCTTTATAAAATAGTATTCCCCACTGTCTTATAGGCCTTTAACATGCTTAGCAGAAATTAATGTATTAGTAATAGGAAGCCAAATCCCAGGACCTTACTTAACCAAATTTCATTCTTTGCAATTCTGTGTGAGAGAAATATCTTCACAGATAGTTATACTATCCATGGTATGAGTTTTTGCCCCTGGTATATCCATAGTGAAAAGTTAACCTTGTAAAAATGTATTCCAGAAGGCTTTCTTCAGATAAGTCTGGTAAGAGACCCTTTGGCAAAAACATTAAATTTTTAAATCAGTAAATAAAGAAAATATATGATAAAATAGAGACCTGTAATCACTAGCACCAACCTCACAATAATGCTTTACATTATAGCTGACAAAACATTTTCACAGACATTTTCTTCATTTAATCCTTAGACTTGTGGTGGTGGTGGGGATAGCACTGTAAGGTTGGCAAGATGAGGTGGTTATTATCATCTATTTTTTACACATGAGGAGACTAGCCTGTGATATTAAGTTCATTTATTTCAGCCAATGTATTTAGGCTTCAATTATTTATGAGACTCCAGAATGAATAATAATCATGTCATAGAGTACTCCAAGAAATTAATAAAATCTAAGGAGTCTCAGTCCTTTAGTATAACTTTGATTTATTTAAAATATGTTATTTTACAAAACCAGCCCATTAGACTTAAAGAGACTAAAGATTAGAATGAGAAAGATTAGCTAAGTTCTGTTGGCTACTTATTCTGAATACTTGAGATGTATAATCAGAAGCCATTGAAGTTTTAACTTGCCAATTAGGAGCTCTCATCAGCAACAGCTCACATAGCTAGTTTGAAACATTCATTGGAGGTAGAGATCGTACGGGAAAATCTTGTGTTACTCTTTCTTCTTAGAAAACAAAACAAATAAACAAAAACCCAAATATATACATATATATATGCATATATGTGTACATATATACATAAATGGTGCCCTCTAATCTTGACCTCAGTTGATGAAAAATAAGTAGAGCTCTAGCCTAGGTATAATTGCCTGACACTTTACCAGTACTTGAATTACTGAATTGTCACCAAAATCTGTATCAAGTATTTTTCATATTTAAGACGTTGTGCAGCATGCCACATATCCCAGAAGATGAGGAACTTTGACAGTGACATATTTTTAAAGCTACAAATGGCATAGTTTTGAGTTATGAGCCTTATTCTCAGTAGTCCTAATAATACATTTATCCCTCCTGGTGAGAGACTCATAAATCAGCCATGGCAGTGTGCAATGTTCTCAAAATCATGTATGGAGATATATGTATATTTTTAGTATTCCCATCAGTTGTGCTGAAATGGTTGATGAGTAAGTGTGTGTGTGTTTCCTCCAGACCTTGACTTCAATGAAAACATTTAGAATTTCGAATAGACCTTTTATTGAAGTTAACAAATATCAGTGCATTTCTGTTGGCTATATTCTCTAAGTGCCTCGTTCTTTTAAGCATCCATTTTAAAACTGGGATACTTGCTGAAAAATAATTAGAATTAAGTTCTGATTAAAAAGAATTTTCTAAGAAACTGGTGATCTCGTGAAGATGTCAATTTAATAAATCCTGAGTATTGAATCAATTTAATAAATATTATTGAGTGTGAATATATAGCTATACTTGAAAACATAAAAATGGAGACAATCAGAACAAATAATACACTCACACTCAACAGTAGATGCTAATGTTAGACACTTAGACATACTGCATATCATTTAATTTTTGCAACTATACTCTGAGAACATTATCATTAATCTATGTCATAGATAAGGAAACTGAGCCTGTGAGAATTAAAATGCTCTGTCCTTGATCAAAAGATCTTTAATAAGTCATTTAATAATGTTATGCTTTCCAATAAAATAAGTAAAAGCAAATTCACAGTATTATTTGATTAAATGAGATGATATTTGGAAAATGGATTCTGTATGCTCTGAACCACCATGAGAGGTTTGTTGTTATCTAATTTTACTAGCATTGCTGGATTGCTTAATGAGCAGATAAAGCATATGCTTAAGGCATTAACAAGGCAGAGAAATCTATCTTAATGAATATTTTTTAAAGTATAGAACTAGTCATGAGGAAAATATCTTTTTGGACTTGCTAAAACTTATTTAATATTTTAGAATTGTGTTCACTTTGAATTACCTATATTTGGGGATATGATCTTTTCAGAGCTCTAAATATTTTAATCTAGCTCCTTCTTGAATTTTTGGTATTGGGAAATTATTTTAATCATCGAATCTCTCATAATTCCAAAATGTAAAAAGAACTGCCTTTTTTTCCTTCTTAAATTCTCAAAGTATCAACCTTCTTTGTTAGTCCAATGGCATTACTTTAGTTAAGGCCCTTGTCATCTCTTATAACTAGCCTCTCTTCCGTAGTCTCCCTCTTCTTTTAATCTATTTAATTACTATTTATAGATTTACCTCACCAAAACTCTACTTCTTTAATTCAGGCACCTGTAAAGAATCCTTATTGCTTACCATATCAAGACCAAGTAACTCTGCATTGTTTTCAAGATCTCCAAATGCTGACCCTTGACCACAAATGTAGTCTCTAGTTTCACACTGTCCCTAACATTCTATTCTGGTTAAGCTATTTTTCTCATTGTGTTCTACACAAGCTATGCTAATTTTTGCTTCCAAGATTTTGCTCTTGGTTTTGCCCCGACACACAGTGTTCTTGTTCCTATTCTCCATCTATGTAAATCCTTACCAACCTCCAATATTCAGTTCCAGTTCTGAATTCTCAACGAAGTTTTCTCTCTAACTTTAGGTGATGCTCAATTCTACATTCTCTAATTACCCTGTTATAATTATAGCACACATTTTAGTCCTTAATTGCTCTCTAATTATTTGACATATGTTAATTTTGTCTATATAACCGGATTGTAACTCCCAGAGTCTAGCAGAGTACTATACAGTAAGTATCCAATAACTCAATAAGTTTTCTTGTTTGTTTATGAACTATGCCGTATAGAGTCTGCAAATTTAACATTGCTTAATTACACTGTATGGAATTAGGAATACTGTATATGGTAATGTGTATTTTTTATGTCACTCACAACTATATGGGTTTTCTTTTTTCTTTTTTTTAAAGACTTTATTTATTTATTTGACATAGAGAGAGATCACAAGTAGGCAGAGAGAGAGGAGGAAGCAGGCTCCCTGCTGAGCAGAGAGCCCCATGCCTGTCTGGATCCCAGGACCCTGAGATCATGACCTGAGCTGAAGGCAGAGGCTTTAACCCACTGAGCCACCCAGGCGCCCTATATGGGTTTTCTTTAAGCACTCATATCTTGGCACTAGAAGAAACTAGAAACTACTTCTCTAATCAGTCTTCCTCCTCTAGGACTGAAAGTATTCTCATATACGTCCTCATGTAACCATCAGAAAGAAAAGAGTACTCTTTTTTTAAGAGATATTCTTAAATTCATTTTTATTAAGGACAGAAAGTTTATTTATTTTAAGTTTTTATTTAAATTGTAGTTAGTTAACATATAGTGCAATATTAATTTCAGGAGTAGAATTCAGTGATTCATCTCTTACATAAATACCCACTTTTTATCACGGGTGCTCTCCTTAATACTCACATCCCCTGCCCACCTACCTTCCAGTAACCCTCAATTTGTTTCCTATAGTTAAGAATTCCTTATGGTTTATATCCCTCTCTCTTAAGCTCATTTAAAAAAATGCTCATTTATTTGTTAATTCCAGTATATTTAACATATAGTGTTATATTAGTTTCAAATGTAAACTGTAATGATTTAACAATTCTATATATTATTCCATGCTCATCATGACAAGTGTACTCTTAATCCTCTTCACCTGTTTCACCCATCCTCCACTCACTTCCCTCAGGCAACCATCAATTTATTTCTATATTTAAGAGTCTGTCTCTTGGGGTGCATGGGTGCCTTGGTCGTTAAGCGTCTGCCTTCAGCTCAGGTCATGATCCCAGGGTCCTGGGATTGAGCCCCACATCTGGCTCCCTGCTCAACGGGAAGCCTGCTTCTTCCTCTCCCACTGCCCCTGCTCATGTTTCCTTCTTCACTATATCTCTCTGTCAAATAAATACATAAAATCTTTTTTTAAAAAAAGAATCCAGGGTCACCTGGGTGGCTCAGTTGGTTGGGCGACTGCCTTTGGCTCAGGTCATGATCCTGGAGGCCCGGGATTGAGTCCCACATTGGGCGCCCTGCTTGGCAGGGAGCCTGCTTCTCCCTCTCTCACTCCCTCTGCTTGTGTTCCCTCTCTGGCTGTGTTTCTCTCTGTCAAATAAATAAAATCTTTTAAAAAAAAGTCTGTTTTTTTGTCTCTTTCTTTCTTTGTATGTTTGTTTTGTTTCTTAAATTCCACATATGAGTGAAATCATATGTATTTGTCTTTTTCTGCCTGACTTATTTCACTTAACATTATACCCTCTAGATCCATCCATGTTGCAAATGGCAAATTTCATTCTTTTTTATGGCTGAGTAATATTCCATTGTGTGTATACATGCATATATATACATATATGTATATATGTGTATAATAAAGAAGCAAGCCAAGTGTCCATAGATGAATGGATAAAAAAGTAGCACACACACACACACACACACACGTGTATATATACACATATACACATTATTTCCATATATATCCATAATGTGTATATGTGTATATATATACACATAATGTGTGTATGTATATTTACTCACACATATATACTACTTCTTTATGCATTTGTCTATTGATGGATATTTGCCCTGCTTCCATATCTAGGTTATTGTAATAATATTGCCGTAAAAATAAAGAAAACTGTACAGTAACATGCAAAAGAATGAAAGTGGACTGCTTTCTTACATCATGCACAAAAATAAACTCAAAATGGATTAATAAATGTGCAACCTGAAAGTGTAGAATTCCTAAAAGAAAACAGACAGTAATCTCTTTGACATCAGTTATAGAAACATTTTTCTAGATAGGTTTCCTTTGGCAAGGGAAACAAAAGCAAAATTAACTAGTAAGATTATACCGAAATAAAAAGCTTTTGCTCAGCTTAAGTTCATTTTGAGACCATAAAGTAGAGGCTGAGAAACGAAGATTAAAATACGAGGTACCGGGCACCTGGGTGGCTCAGTTGGTTAAGCAACTACCTTCGGCTCAGGTCATGATCCCGGGAGTTCTGGGATCGAAACCTGCATCCGGCTCCCTGCTCTGCAGGAACCCTGCTTCTCTCTCTCTCAGCCCCCCTTGCTTGTGATCCCTCTCTAGCTGTGTTTCTCTCTGTCAAATAAATAAATAAAATCTTAAAAAAAAATACTAGGTACTTAAGTTGCATTGTGACAGACAAGTAGGATACTCATAAGAAAGAAGGGTTAGAGGCAAAGGAATTCTAGACATATAGATCATTGGAAGAGAAACATGATGTATCTCCAGTGAATTCAGTGACTTATAAATAGTAAAGATGACTAGAACCTAGGGTTGGTTCAAGGAAAGTTTATGGTATGGGAATAGAGGATGCAGTTGGAAAAAACACTTGAACATTTCCAAAGTTGAACAAATCTTATTTAATGCCTCCTTCCCAACTAAGTTGTTACATCCTCTTTCTCAGTGATAATGATGTGGGAAACAAAGGCAGAAGGAAATGTAGATAAAATTAAATGTCCTTATAACCTGCAGCCCATTGACAAATACTTAGGCAGACAGACTTTAAAATTCCTCCAGGAAGCTCCCAACTGTCTTCATGTTAATGCCTCCTTAGAGGGAAAAACAACCTTTGTTTGACTATAACAAGGCCTCTGGTATCCTGTGAGTCTTTAGCATATGAAAATCCTTTTGGGGCACCTGGATGACTCAGTTGCTTAAGCATCTACTTTTAGCAAGGCTAGAGCCATGATCCTGTGATATTGGGATAGAGCCCCACATTGAGCTCCCTGCTATGTGGGGAGTCTGCTTCTCCCTCTCCCTAACCCCTTCCCTGCTTGTGCGGTCTTGCTCTCTCAAACAAACAAATAAATAAATAAATAAATAAATAAATAAATAAATAAATAAATAAATAAAATATTTAAAAAATCCTTTTGGAACTTCCCTTAACTTTATTTCCCCCAAACCCTAAGTATATAAGCAGTTGCTCCTCACATCCTGAGGCAGCAAGCAACAGCAGCACGTTCTGCCCACCAGCCCTGTCCTTGTGTTTTAATAAAACCACCTTTTGGCACTAAAGACATCTCAGAAATTCTTTCTTGGCCACTGCATCCAGACCCCAGCCACACTACTCCAAAAACACAATTGTACCACCACTCACCCAATTTCTTAAGATTGTGATAACAGAAATTCACGGGTCATCCTAGACTTCTCCTCCTTTCCTCCACCCTCCTTGCACAACAAAGTGCTAAATTCTGCTGCTGAACGTGCATCAAAATTAACCCAGAAAATTGTTAGAAATGAAAATTCTGAAGTCCAAAACCAGAACTGCTGAATCAGAAACCCTGGGGTTAAGGCCTAACTCTGTGCTTTAACAAATCTTCTAGGCTCATGAAAGTTCAAGAGCCATTGCTGCAGGCAATGAGGAGTCTTTAAGAGACTTGAAGCAGGCAAGTAACCCGGCTGAATAGCACTTTTAGAAAGGTCATTTTGATATTTAGGCTGAAGATAGAAAGTAGTAAAACTGTAGGTAGCAGGACCAGTTAGTAGAACATTTAAAAAAAATCCAAAATAAGATAGAAGAAAAGATAGATAAATGAGCTATTAAAGAGTTAGAATTGATTTATTTATGTTATCATTCAAATGCACAGAATAAATCAGAGGGAGTAGTCAGGGTAACTCGTCTTGCACACTGTGTAAACATGGTGGTCAGTGTTTGGGAAAATAATTAACGCTTTGGGGTTTTTTTTTGTTTGTTCTTTTTATTTTTTGATACTTTGAATTGAAGTGACTTTAGAGTAACAGGTGTCAGTGTTTATTTTAAAAGATGGACACCTGATTCTGAAACTTAGGAGAGAGGAGAGAGAGGTCATGGCCTACAGATAAAGATTTTTGAGTCAACAGTGTACTAGGTGGTAATAGACATTGCCCAAATGGGTTAAATACCCTAGAAAAACATTTAAGAGTGAGAAGAAAACCAAAAGTGAAGTTTTAGAGAAAGCCAGTATTTAAGGGAATCCTTCAGGAAAGACTGAGGAATGACTAGAGCGAGTAAGGGAGAGAGCCAGAAAATTGGTATCATGGAGGCAGGAGGATGGAGTTTCAAGGAGAGCAACAATACCAAATGCCATGGACAGGTCAAGTGTCATTTACGTAGTCACTGATGTACTTAGTAATAGCAGCTTTAGGAAAGTTTTAAGAGCAGAAGACAGTAGTGAATTGAGGAGTTAATTAGAATAAGTGGAAGCTTGAAAAATAAGCTTGAAATATGAAAGAAAGAGAGGAAGTAACAGATTGGCCACACATCAATGTCTTTTTCCTTTATTAACTGAGAGAATTGTATATATTTACAATCTGAAAGAAAAAAAAAGCAAGTTAAGAAGGAAAGGCTGAAGATAAAGTAGGGAAAGGGAGGACTTGATAGAATAAGGTCTAAGAGGATAAGTGAGGAGATAAGGTCCAGGGCACAGGAAGAGGTATTGGCTTAGAATACTATGCTGTTATTATCTATAAATGTATTTGCCTCTCCCACCTAAATTGAGAACTTTCCAAGTGAATGGACAATCTTTTTCATCCCTAGTATATAAGGCCTCATAAATATTTGTTAAATGAATAAAGACTAATTATTCTGATACTTCCTCTCTCCCCAACTTTGTTGGTTTCCCCCCAGTTTTCCATCCTTACCTCTCTTCCTTTGTCACAATATTCAGTCTCTTGATGAGATCCCATCCATGTAGGAAACTTCCTCTTCCTGACACAAGAAAGGCTAAGTTATAACTAGATCTTTTATACTCAGAAAAATACTAAATAATTATACTGTCCTTGGCTTCCTGTTTGCCTTTCTTTGAGCTGTGGTAAGTAGAACTAGATTGGCTTTGAGGGTGGTATTCCAGTACGCTGCAGATACTTAACATATACCATTTTACTTCTTAGTATTCCTGCTAGGCCCCTTTCCAAATCCTCCAACCCCAGGAACTTCCATTTTTATCCCCCATTCCTTTTGCCAGTAGAAAATAACCTTTGTTACATGCTTTCTTGTTCCAGGAAGGGCTTCAGAAAAGCTTTTTGATGGTGACTTTAAAGTGTATCAGAGTAACTTGCCTGTTTCAGTAGACTTTGTTTTGCCTCTGTTGACTTGTCATTTGCTGAAAGATATAAGTAACTTCACAGTAAAAAATGGAGGTATTATACATAGGTTAAAGCAGGATAATTATTTTTGTGCTAAGAGAAAAGTCTGATCTAAAGATATATTTGATTTTTTCATGTATGTAATTAGGAATGACCATTTGAGATAGAAGCAGAGATGCCCAGGAACCCAATTTCCAAAGTAGTAATTTACTATATTTATTTCAAAGTAAGGCTCTATGGCTAATTTTAGTAAATGCCTTGGAACCAAACCAATGTGCTTTAGAAAGATTTGGATATTTAGTTTTTAACCCTTCCATATTTGCTTTTAAAAATTCTAATAGTTGCCTGTGAATGAAATACATTACAAATATAAGAAAAAAGACTGTTTCTTTTTCAGTGCCTTGCTGCAGCAACTGGAAGGTGAATTGGAATGCCAACTGTTATAAAGAGCACATTAATCTTCTAGGGCAAGACTGGTCTTTCTTCTTGGTAGTGCCTAACACAGTGCAGGGGAAACAGTAGAAACTAGCCTGTGCTTGTTGACTTGAAAGCTTACAGATACATCTTGACCTCTACCTCCCCATCAATGCTATATTTAGATAATGGGTGCTCATCTAAATCTGTAGACAAGGTTATATCTGTGGAGCAGATGCTCATTGTAATTCATATGCATACTGAACAAAAATTCAGAAAAGTGATGAGGTAATTTGTATAATCTTCAGAAATCCGCTCAAAGGTCCACAAGAATAGGAGGCTGGTAAACATCCTTCTAACTCATCTGCTTTCTTTCATTGGTACTACCCATGATCTGGTTTCTAATTCTTTGAGCCAATTTTTATTCCTCTTTTAAAAAAAAATATATGAACTTTAAAAGACATTCTGTCACTTTCTACTGTTGCCACTTTACTAGTTACTTTTTGTATTTGCTCTTATAAGCAGAATAAAAATAAAAAATCCATTTAAATATTGCCCATACGTACCAGGCAGTCTCCCCTTACCATCCCTATCCTTTTTAGAGGTCTCTTTCTTAATCCTCCAAAAGCACTATACTTTTATCTATCACAGCACTGATCACCCTATATTGTAATTTTGTGTTATTTTTATCTGTTTCACGCATATTAAATAGATCACAGACAGGAGGTATCTTTCATACCTGGTATGAAGTCAAGTGTATAGTACAAATTCAATACATATTTGTTTGATAAATGAATGTATGATGCTCCAGTATGGCCAAATTTGCTAGCCCAATGTAAAAACTTTCATTAAACAGACCCTATTTTAAATATCCAATTTATTTATTTATGAGCACCTATTATATGTCAAGCACTGTTAGACACAGTGAATATAATGGTAAATTAAAATAAAGATGATCCCTACTTTTATAGAACTAATAATCCAGTGGAGGAAGCAGACACATAAGCATGAGAGGTACTTGGTGCTATAAGAACTAATAATAGGACAGGATGGGAGGTTGTCCTAAACTAGAAGAAAGTGATACTTGAACTGAGCTCTGAAAGATCATTTGGCATTACCTAGGTAAAATGCAAAAGAAAGTGTTCCAGAAAGTAAAAATAGTACTCTATGAAGCTTGATCAGAGGCACCAACAGGAGGAGATGAGGTTGGAGATGTAGTCAGGTGTTAAATTATTTAGCATATTACAGGCCATTTTAAGGAGCTTTTGTTTTTATCCTAAAAACAACAGAGAACTTATACATTCTCTACTTACATTTCTTTCCACTAATTCAAATCTTCTTAGTCATTCAGGTGAAGTTCAAATCTTATGTCCTCCAAAATTACTCTTTGATTAATTCTGTCTAGATCGAGTAACCTTTCAATTTTTATAACACTGATTTTAGTTCTTCATGTACTCATTATAATGGCTCAAATATTGTCCTGCCTTGTATTTTTGTAATGGTTCTTCACATGGATTTTGGCTCAAGAGCCTGTTATAATTGTTTTCTGAATCTCTCCTAAATATTCATAGCCCAGTATTTTATACTGCATTCCCAACACATATTAAGCCATGAAACCAGGTACAAACCCATATTTGGAATAGATGAATAGAAATAGTATTATATTAATGCTCTTCCTGATGTTACAAAAGCAGTTATTTGGAAAAATGAAAAAAAATCATGTTGACCAGTTTTATTGGTTGCATCATGACAATTATTTCACTAAGTTGGCTTGTATTTTTTGCTTTTTTTTAAGCTCACTTACCTTTTCATTACATTTATCAATCAATACTTTACTGATTCAATAAGAATATATTAAATGCATATTATGGAGCAGTCAATGTGCATGTAGGAACTGAGGATTAAAATATAAATATAACAATATATATATGTAAATATAACGTGATCTTGACCATCATGAAGCTCAGAAAGATGATATCCATAGCACATGTTAATTTCCAAAAAGACCAGTATGGATTGGTTGACAGTCATAATCCTTAAGCAGCTTGCAAATGATACATTTCATTTTCCCAGAAAATGCAGCCTCACCATAAGATTAGAAATACAAAGTCTGGATATTGTAGGATGTGTTCAGCATTAAATGAATACACCAAAATTAATTTTCTCTGTGGTTACTCCAGCTACTGATATTGAACATCTAGGTATTGTATAGGTAATGTGAAAAACAGAGTTTTCTAAGAATAACAACTCATCCACATTTTTCAATAAGGACAGATAAATTTGCTTCCAGTTGTGAGACAGTTCCAGAGCCAGGCCTCCCCAAAGTCTTGTGATTTCATTTGTGCTGACACTAATAAATTATGGAGAAGTCCACAGCTAGAACAATCAACCACTTATTAGTTTTTTTTTAAAGAAGTGTTTTGGCCAAGTATATAGAATTCTGACTATTCACCCTAAGTTCTGGAGTTGACTAAAACCTAGCTAACACCTTTGTCTTCTTGGAAGGGACACCACAAACCGATTCTACTAATTAGATGTATTTTTAAGTATCTTAATGGTAAATAAGTAGCAGATTTTAAGTGCTTGAAAAGATTTCTGCTTTCTGAAGTGACATTTGAAAAAAAAGCTCCTAAAATCAAATAATTTTATACAATTATTTAATTTATTAACAATTAATTGCTTAATTCACTGGAGCATGTCACATTAGGGACTATTGCTCTAAAATCTCATAAAGAAGCAGTCAACAAAACTTGCAAAAATGAAAATAAAATTTAAAAATGACCTAATATCCATTGAGGATTTTTTTTTGACATCTTTAGTTATTTCATCCGAAGCCATACAATCTCTAGGAATTGTCATTAAGTTATAAGGATTTTTCAGAAAGTGTATACCACTCTGCTATGATATGCTCATTTCAAAATATTAATGATTATAAACCAGAGTGTGTATAAACATACTTCTCAACTTTGAATAGTAGCTAGATTTTGAGCAAGATAAGGGTAACAAAAAAACAACTTTCTTGGTAGGAATGTATGAAGATGTTAAAAAAGGCAGAAGTGGGTGGGTTATAAGAATATATTATGGTATCTATTCCCTGAATTAATTTATTTTATGTCTCTTTTTGTTCATATATTTTATGTCTTCATTATAACAACCGTAGTTTTACATGATGAGAATAAGATGAAATAAAACCACTGAGAATATCTACATTGTCTTTGTTGCTGGAGGACAGACGGTGACCTGAGTCATTGGCTGCTTTGGCTTTGATTAAAATTAAAATCTTGTATGGATTCCAGTTCTGAACATATGTCTCAAACTCTATGTGCCCACATTATGATACATTCAAAATATTTTATCCTAACAGATTATAATATGTAACAATTTGCCTTTGTTTCCTACAAAAGAGTAAATCAGTAAATTGTTCTACTTAGTTGTAAAAAGACCAGCTCAAAATGCAAATATATCCCAATAGCTCTAAATCCCACTATAATTCTTACTAATTTAAAGCATTTATGAACTCATAACAGAGGCTCAAGCTGTTCATATTTCTAGTTTATTTTATTTATCTTTCTCTTATTACCTGTTCCACTCAAAGCTTTGCAAATCTTAAAAATCCTGCACATATTGAAGGAGAGACTTCATCCATTAAAATATACTGCAACACAGTAGGAAGAATAGAGGCATTGTGTGGTTCATGGAGAACTGCATGACTTATGTGAATTTATTTTTCTTTCCCTGGTTTGTTATAGCAGCCAAGTTTACCTAGTCATGTAATGATTAGAAGGTTCTAAATTCTTCAGTTGGACTCTATGTTTCAAATTACCTTTTCAACTAGGTGAGGAGAATGCCTTTTTTTTTTTATTTACAGTAGGGGATTTGGTGAAATGGTTGAAGGTCAGTGTAACATCTAGCTTTCTAAATGCCTTCTAAGAACAAGTACAAGTGCACAGTTTATTAAAGACATTCAACAGTGCCATTTTCCTGGAACTTACTCACCAAGTAAGTGACAGTTTTGAAATACTACTTTTTTCTAAAGAATAAAAGACCCACCCAACCATTATCTAAAATAAAAGGGAAAAAAAACTTTTTGTGTTAACAGTCTCTAGTCTCAGAGAAGCTGTTTTATGAGATTTATTGGCACAATGTGGTTGCAGATGCTTGTGATTTATAAAGAAGCTCATGGAAATAGAATCTGAATAAAGAACCAAAACAAAAGCAAAAGCATTCAATAACTCACTTATAGTACATGCCACATTCATCATGTTTTTGTCATGTTGGTTAAATGTTAATGTCTTGAGGAGTATTTCAGACTCATAATCTGTGACCTTCAGGTGTCTAGGGAGTGGTTCAAGATCAAACTCCCAGAAGAATCCTATGTGATAAGGTTTGGAATACTCCTCAACTTGCATGATTTGAGACTCTTCCCATGCCCTGGGCTTAACCAATTTCTATACACCTCCAAAAGACTATAAAGTTTCGCAATCCTACTGCTGTCTTTGTTCCTTCCTTTCTTAATGGAATAATTTGTGGACTAATATTTCTTTAGGAAACAAAAAATATATTGCTGCTTAATTTGGTATTTGCATTCAGTGTTTTATAAATAGATGCATAGTCATATGCTTGTCTCTCCCAACGTGACACACACAGTGATAGCTATAAAATCAATGTTCAGGAAAGATTTATTAATTGATGATCCTTGTATCTATAACTCAACTAATCTTAGACATAAAGTTCAGAAGATAAGAGAGCTGGGAATTTTTAATCCTGCCGCATGTCTCCTCCAACCACAGAGATAGGAGTGACATAGTGATGAAACACCAGAAAAAGATCAGACTGTAAGCTCATCCTTATCTATCAGAGTATGAGACTTTTGAGGTGATTTTCCCAGTTCATGTTAACCATGTTCTTATTTCTCATGGTTAGCCTTACAGATCAACTCGACTAAATAAGATGAAAACAAAAAAGGAAGATAAACCATGAAAGACTCTTAACTCTAAGGAATAAACTGAAGATTGCTGGAGGGGAGGTGGGTAGAGGGAAGGGGTAATTGGATGATGGACATTAAGGAGGGCACGTGATGTAATGAGTGCTGGATGTTATATGTCACTGATGAATTACTAAATTCTAAACAGTTCACATAATGTCTTGACATGTCCTTACCTCTTTTCTCAGTCTCTAGGTTACCTCATCTCACCACCATGGAATAAAGTGTTGGTATTTGTTGTTTTTGTTGTAGATAATTTCTAATATGTAATTTGTTATCCTGGTAAAATTATGCTGCTTTCTTCCATGAATTTCTCTACTATCACTTTCTGTTTTGTTTTTCCTTTCAGGGACAGGACAGAGGGCAAAAAAAAAAATCCTGAGAAAGGGACCAGATACAGTGGTTAGTAGGGATGAGAAGATCTCCTTATCTTACAGTTCTATATTTTACATTATTTATATTCAAATTGTTCAACAGTTATACAGGCCAAGATCAGTTTTTTTTCGATTTTTATTTATTTTTTTGACAGAGAGAGATCACAAGTAGGCAGATGCAGGCGGAGAAAGAGGAGGAAGCAGGCTTCCCACTGAGCAGAGAGCCTGATGCAGGCCTCAATCCCAGGACCCTGGGATCATGACCTGAGCTGAAGGCAGAGGCTTTAACCCACTGAGCCACCCAGGTGCCCTGGCCAGGATCAGTTTCTAACTCAGATGATGTGTTATTTGAATAAGGTTTCTTTCCTCACAGCTTGAGAAGTTAAAGCCAGGCTCTCAGTATACATTCAACCTATACTGCTAGCAAAGAAAAGATTCTTTTGGCTTACAGCATGAAATCAACACATATTAATATATTTTACTGTGATTTATCAAAATATTTTTTCAACTAAATAGAAACATAGGTGATATGTTACCCTAACTGATAAAAATTCCATATTTCCCATGGAAGCAGATATTTTTGTGATTGTTTTGAAAACATTCTACACCAGTAGTGTCTATACTTTGTTCTCATGCGTAGTGATATACGATAGAGGTACAGTATATTTGTTTTTGACCAGTGATGTGAGGTTCACATAAGTGTCATTACAAGGTCTTGTATTGAGGTTAGTATTTGTAGATATGTATACTTAGATTTTTGGAGTTTTATAGCAGTAAAAATTATTTTGGTTAACAATAATAAAAAGTAAGATAATAAAATCCACCGGTATTTTTATATACATATATCTGTACAGAACTTGTGCTGAACATATAAATATTCAAACATTCTTAATTTTTCTACCCTTTGGTTTCATATTGATTTGATTTAGTAACATAAGATTAATGGTAATATAAATTTGGATTGCTCTTAAGAGACTACTAAGATTAAAAATCCTCCTTTAATATCCTGTAATTGTATGAGAACTTAAGGGGTTTCCAAGTATAAATTATGATAGGCTCTCTTTATCACATAGACCAGCATTTACTTGGAACTTGGTCTGAAAGTTAGGAATGATATGAGCTAAGTTTTAGGTATACCTCTACCACTTACTTCCTATATGACTTAGACAAATTGTTATTTTTCTATAGGCATTAATGCTACTATCTATAAAATATAATGTTACAACAGATTATTCTATATCACCAACTGATACCTAAATTTTTATTATGACTAGTACTTGGTTTATTTCCAAAATCACTTTCTCTCTTTTGAAATGCTTAGGTATGTTCATAAGCATATAGTTCAAAATGACAAGCAACACATTAATTACCTTCAGTAACTTTTATATTACTGTAACTTTTGGGTGTCTCTTCTAAACCAGTAGATTAATTTTTTAAACCAATAAATTAATTTTTGTGTATAATTAAATTGTTGAAAGCATATGTAAAATTCAGAAGGAATTACCATTGCCCCTAAAAATACTATAGATTAGATATTCTTCAAAAATTCTATACATTAATGGGGCGCCTGGGTGGCTCAGTTGGTTGGGCAACTGCCTTCAGCTCAGGTCATGATCCTGGAGACCCGGGATCGAGCCCCACATCGGGCTCCCTGCTCGGGAGGGAAGCCTGCTTCTCCCTCTCTCACTCCCCCTGCTTGTGTTCCCTCTCTGGCTGTGTTTTTTAAAAAAAATTCTATACATTAAGGATTCCTGGGTGGCTTAGTTGGTTAAGAGTCCAATTTTTGAATTAGGTTCTGGTCAGGGTCTGTCTCAGGGTCAGGTTGTGAGATCAAGCTCCTTGTCGAGCTCCATGTTAAGTGGTGAGTCTGCTTGAGATTCTCTCTCTTTCCCTCCTCTTTACCCCCCCACCACTCACATGCTCTCTCAAATAAATAAATAAATAAATATTTACAAAATAAAAATAAAAATTCTCTCTAACAATTATTTTTTGAGAATCTGCTATGTTTTAGGCATTGCTTTAGGAGCAAGTGATATTAAAATGATGAATAAGGTCTCTGCTCTTATAGAGATTATATTCTTTGGGTAAGAGACATAAAATGGATAAAAAAAAAAAACAGAAAATATCAGCTAGTGGTAAGTGTCATTCAGAGAAAATATATGTGATGTGGTAGAAGGTGATAAGGTGGGAGGCATCATTTAGTAAGGAAAGGCCAAGATATGAATGCCACAAAGGAACCAGCCACAGGAAGATGAGTGGGGAATATATTATAAGCTGATGGTATTCAAAGGCCCAAAGCAAAAATAAGCTCACCATGTTTGAGGAATTGAAAGGAGATTAGACACTCGAATATTTAGAATTTAAACCGAAAAGGAGAAATTAGCAAAGATGAAGATTGATCACTGAGGTATGAGGGAAGCCAAAAGAGAGCATTTCAAGTGTGAGGGGAGTAAAATACTATGACAAATATAGCTGAGAAGATAATTAGGGTAAGAATTGAGAAATGGCTTTTGGATGTGGCAGTATGGAGATCACTGAGTGGTGGTAAAAGAAGTCCAATTAGTGTGACTGAGGAAAGAGTGTGGAGTTATGAAACGAAGTCAGCTATTCCACACAATTCTCTCAAGAAGTTTTGCTATAAAGCAGAAGAGATAGGTAGCTAAAGGGGCATATTAAGTCAAAGGAGGGTTTTTGTTTTATTTGTGCGAAGATTAGAGATACTAGAGTTTGATGTTTGTTGATGGAAATAAATCAATATAGAGAAAAATTTTTGCCAGAGGAGAGAAAGAATATAATTGTAAAAGTAAAGTTCATGAAGAGGTGAAAGTGTGGCATCCATTGCACAAAGGAGATGTTGGCCTTTAAAGTAGGAGAAACTTTTTATCCAAAGCCATAGGAATAAAGGAAGATTTTGAGCACTTATATTTGGAAATTACTGTTTGCTTACTCCTATTTTGTCAGTGAAGTATGACAGAGTCATCAACCTAGGATCTAGGGTTGCAGATGAACAGATGTACAAGGTTTGAGGAGAAAATAGAAAAAATAAAAGAGTAATTATGGGACATGGAAAAGAGAATCTACTAAGGAAAACAGAAGACTAATGTACTCTGATTTGGAGCAAGTCATTGGGGCTCTCTTAGCTTTAGGTTCTTTTTCTCTAAAATATAAATATCAGAGGCTATTATCTAAAGTTGAAAAATGGAAATTAATGTGTAATGAGTCAACGCTCAATATTTTTATAAATTTTTTAAACATAAGAGAAATATTTTAGGAATTAACATCTATTATGGTGGAGAAAAATGTATTTGAAGTTCAGTAATTTCTTCTAATTCAGTGAAATTTATTTTTTCTTCCATTAAATTCAAGTAAAATTAATCAATGAAATGTTTTTTATCCAAAATAGGATATATACTGTGATTATGTTTTTGTAAAATTCTTTTTATTTTTCCATCTTTCTGTTTATGTCTATACATAGGTGGCTAGAATGATGTTTAGTGAATATTGATAAAAATATTTCTGAGTGGTAAGATTTTGTATAGTAATGTTTGTTTAATTTCTTCTTTGTGCTTTTCCATATTTTACCAATTTTGTCATATAGTTTCTATAAAATAGTGAACTAGTTATTGTTTCAAAACACTGTTTTAATGTGTATAACATGGTTTCTTGCTGCCGTAGACAAAATAGCATCCCCCATCTCCCCAAAAAAGTTGTCCAAATCCTAGTCCCTAGAACATGTAAATGTGTTTGGTTACATAGTAATGGGGGAGTTAAGGTTGCAGATAGAATTAAGGTTGCTGACCTTGAGCAAGAAAGATCAAGGTGACTTTGAGATAGGGAGATTATATTGGACTATCCAGGTGGGACCATTATAATCACAAAGGTCCTTATACAAGGAAGAAAAAGCAGAAGAGAATCAAAAAGACAGCAATATGAGAGAGACACAGCCCAACATTGCTGGCTTTGAAGACAGAACAATGGGACTATGAGCCAAGGCATGCAGTGGCTTCCAGAATATTTCTAACAGCAGCCATAGAAAACTAATATATTTGTTTTCACTTGCTCTTTTCTAAGTTATTCTTTATACAGCAGCCAGAGTGAACTTTATAGACCTGCATTATGTAATACAGTAGTCACAGGCCACATGTGGCAAATGATCACTTGAAATGTGTCTAGTCTGAAATGAGGTGTGCTATATGGGGAAAATTACACTCAGTTTTGAAGATGTAGTATAAAAAATATAAAATATCTCAATGATTTCCTACATTGACTTATTGAAATGGCAATACTTTGGAAATGTTGGTCTAAACAAAATACAATATTAAAATTAATTTCATGTGTTTTATTTTAGTTTTTTAATGTGGCTACTAGAAAATTTAAAATTACTTACATGAGTCACATTATATTTCTATTAGCACCTATAAAAAGTTAATGGGATACTCTAATTTCCCCTGTTAAAACCCTTTACTAGTTTCTCACTGTAGAATATATGTCAAATTCTCTAACTTGAACTTGTAAGGTTTAGCATCTGATATCAGCTTAGGTTTATCTTTTGTCTCTTCCATTCCATTCTAATGGGCCAAGCCTTTTTCTTTCCTTCTTTCTTCCTTTCTTCCTTTCTTTCTTTCTTCCTTCCTTCCTTCCTTCCTTCCTTCCTTCCTTCCTTCCTTCCTTCCTTCCTTTCTTTCTTTCTTCTTTCTTTCTCTCTTTCTTCTTTCTTTTTTTAAGATTTTGTCTATTTATTTGACAGAGAGAGCACTAACAAGAGCAGGAACACAAGAAGCAGAAGGAGTGGGAGAGGGAGAAGCAGGCTTCCCGATGACCAGGGAGCCTGATGTAGGGCTCAATACTTGGACCCCAGGATCAGGACCCAAGCTGACGCCAGACACCTAAGGACTGAGCAACCAGGTGCCTGGGACCAAGCCTCTTTCTGCCTCAGGGCTTTTGCACATGTTATTTCCTGAGCCTGGAAAACTCTTCATCTTGCTCTTCATCTGACTGAAAACTTCTTTCCATTTTAGCTCAGGTCCACTGAGAGAGACCTTGTCAGGCTATCCAGCATAAACTAGGTCCACTGTGTTCACCATTCATAGCACCCTGAAATTTTTCATAGGCTCTTTTTATAAGTTGTAGTGATAAATTTATTTGCTTAATTTTTTAAAATTATCTTGGAAAATTACAAGCTCAATATACATTTTGTTAACCACTGTATACTTAAGGCTGAACAAGGTATAGATGCTCAGTAAATATTTATTAAATGAATGTAGAATGATCAAATGAGGTAAAATCTATGCAAGCACTTTGTCAACTGTAATGTACTATATACATGGAATAGCCTTTCAGTAGTAATAGTAATAGGAAGAGATAGAGGAGGTTGGGAAGGAAGAGGAAGAAGAGAAGAAATTGAGTAGTCTTGAAGTCTTTGCCTTGCATCATATTTTAAATAGACTTTCTTGGTATCTTGGGTTCTAGCTTCAAACAGTTGGAAATAAACAGTACAGTAGGCAGCTATAGTACACTGCCTTTTGAAAACACTTGTATTTTCAAAGATCTATTTTTTCCTTAAAGGATATTTTTATAGACGTTCTTCTTAAATTTCTTCTTTCTTCTACTTTAATTTCTCCTTTCTTATTAAAGAATTTCTTCTTATACAAATTTCACAAAACTGTTCGTCAGTGACTCAGATTTCTACATGACTTTTCTAAGGCATATATTTCTATTTCTGCAGTGGCAGAACAGGATGGAGCAGGATTGGTGGAGAAAATAAAAAAAAACCAACACTGGGGATATTTCAGTAATAGTTTTCATATAGTAGAAAATCAGAAGAAATATGGATCAATGAAAAAAAAAATCTACCATCCATTTGTTTCTTTTGGTTTCCTACATGTTTGGTCTCACCTAATTCTCTTATCCCATAACCCCTTGTTCATTTCAACAACTAAATATATCACTTGTGATACCACCTACAGGTGCTTTTTGACTGAATTCAGTTGGAATGGTTGACCTGGTAGCCTTGAGTAAATACAATGAGGGTGTGGGAAAGACTTTATAAGCCATTGTGATGAGCAGTAGGGCATGAGTCACAATTTTCTTACCTAAAATAAGAAATTGACTGCTGGAGAAGATAAAGTTTTTGGGAGATTCAGGAAGCCCCAAATATACCTAAAGGCATTTTGCAACTACCATATTAGGGTCTTGTGCAATTCATCATACTTAAGAGAGTAGGTACAGTAGTAACAAATATTTGCACAGATTCACTATTAGTACTCTAGGTGAAGCTGTCCAGAGATCTATGTCTACTTGACACTGTTAATTTTTGCAACACCAAAATGAAATATGTCCCTGAGTGTGATGTTCTGCAGTATTGCTATGAACAAGTACTATTGCACTGTGCTTTCTTTATATTTTTTCTTATAAGAATTTTTTTTTACTGACAAAATCCGAGTTTAAATTTAGCCTTTCTTAAATGACCTTAAAGTAAATTTTCCTACCTTCTCAACAAAAGTTTCTGACTTAAAGTTAACCTTCTCATTAGCATTTTAATAGACCAAAAAGTCTACCTTGTACTTAGTAGCACATTACAATCTGCATTTAAATGGGAATGTTGTAAAAGAGCAACATAAAAAAATTACTTATGTTAGAAAAGTTGTTTTTTTGTTTTTTTTTAAATGTGTTTTCCTATGGTATAACCTCTCTATGTTTTAAGACAGATTAAGGATGCTCTTTTTGAAGACTTTGAATTAATTCTGAAGAAGCAGTTATCAGAACCAATCTTTTACCATTAATAAGAATATCTTAATTTGACATTTGAAAAATAATACGGTGGAATTGATGCTTTCAAAATCAAGATTGATCTGCTCATTTCAAATTAAAAAACCAAAGGCAAACTAAAACCTTTGGGCTTGTATTTATTAAACATAACTTGATAGATGGATAGGTGAGGATAATCAGACTTAAGGCGGTTTTGGAGAATGGAACTGTATAATTATTAGAAGATACGACTTAATAAGGCATAACCAGAAAAGTTCTATTTCAGGCTCCCTGGTATTGTTTGCCTTAAAATCTTCCTCTCTCTTTTGCCACCACCTTCCTCTTTACCCATACACACATATCAATTATAGCTCTTTACAACACCACAAGTTCTCCCATCTCGGTCCTTACATTTTTCAGTCATGGTGTGTCAGATAAAACTGCATGAGTTTAAGCTCTTTTCACCACTTCCTAGCCATGTGGCCTTGGCATGTCATTCAATCTTTCCGTACTTCTGTATCTCTATCTATAAAGTGAGGATGATGATGATACTACAGAGAATTGTGAAGATGGAAAGTAATGAAGGTAAAGTGTTTTGACAATGCTCACAGTAAATGTAAGCTATTATTTTTATTGTTTTATGCTATGAATACTACTACTACTATTTTTCTACCACCAGCCCGCTAAATACCCTATATTTATTAAACCAGCTCCTTAAAGCATCCTCCTTTTCATAGCTCTCCTGTATTAAAAAGAAAAGATAGGGGCTCATCTCTCACCCCGCCTTTGCTTCAGTCTCATTTACTTCTGATTGTCAGGATAAAGAGACTGACAAGCTTAAAGAAGCACATTTTTGGCTCATGTAATCCCAACCCAAAAAGTAACATATTAAAAACAATGCAGAACATCAAACCTGGTTCTTTAACTCCATTTCTTTCACCTTCTTAACACCTAGGCCAGAGTATTTCGTCACAGTTTGTTCCCTATCCTATGTCTTGCCAACCTAGCTCAGTTTTTTTTTTTTTTAAGATTTTATTTATTTATTTGACAGAGAGAAACACAGCTAGAGAGGGAACATAAGCAGGGGGAGTGAGAGAGGGAGAAGCAGGCTTCCCTCGGAGCAGGGAGCCCGATGCGGGGCTCGATCCTGGGTCTCCGGGATCATGACCTGAGCTGAAAGCAGTGGCCTAACCAACTGAGCCACCCAGGCGCCCCTAGCTCAGTTTTGTAAATTATAAAACTGTCTTTCTCCTTTCTTCAGAAGTTAGTTCATTTCATTCAGGATTAACAAAAAGTATCTGTGTTAGGAAATTGAGAGGAAGTGGGGAAGTTTTTATAAAACACAAAATTTCGAGGCAGTGCCTCTCCCACCAAACAGGAAATTAGATTTGTATGAAATATCTTTTTTTAAAGATTATTTATTTATTTATTTATTTATTTTATTTTTTTGAAGAGAGAGGTGAGCACAAGCAGAGGGAACAGCAAGCAAGCAGCAGGAGAAACAGACTTCCCACTGAGCAAGGATTCCGATGGGGGACTTGATCTCAGGACCCTGGTATTATGACCTGACCCGAAGGCAGACACTTAACCAACTGAGCCTCACGGGTGTCCCATTTGTATGAAATTTCTATGAAATTATTAGAAGACACTGCAAAAAGTGATATTCATTTGGCCAGCATTCATCACATGTGCTACAATTTTTTTTTTTTTTTTACATTTTTCTCTATCACCATAGGAGTTCCAGCAAGGCAAGGTCAATGCCTCAGTAATGCCATCTACCTGCTTTAGTTTTTGTCTTATAAGGGATACTCAGAAGATGTTTATTAAATGAGCAGATGAAAAGATGAAAGGATGGGACCTGAATCTTAACCTCAAGGGTTTTTTGTTTTGTTTTGTTTTTGTTTTTATGATTTTATTTATTTGACAGAGAGTGAGAGAGGTAGCTAATGAGCACAAGCAGGGGGAGTGGCAGGGGGAGAATGAGAAGAAGGCTCCCTACTGAGTAGGGACCCTGATGTGGGGCTGGATCCCAGGACCCTGAGATCATGATCTGAGTGGAAGGCAGAGGCTTAACTGACTGAGCCACCCAGTCACCCAAGAAGTTTGTAATCTAGTAGAAAGGACCATCTACATGCATTAATATCAGTAATCCTTACCCAGCCTATTTTTTAGTCCCCTCGTCTACCCTCACACTTGTTCACAGGTCACCAAGAATAATGACCTATACTCTTGTACCTCTCTTCTACAGTTTTTTCTGTCTAAACTACCCTTCTCCTCATTTTCTGCTAAGTAAACTACTGTTCATTTGTCAAAGTATAACTTTAATAATTTCTTCTCAGTTAATTCTTTTCTGTGTCTCCTCCCCTCTCTTCTGACCATTTGTAGTCCTTTACATATACCTCTCTTAGCACTTAGTACATTGAACCATAGTTACTTATCTATCATCTCCTCAGCTTTAATGTGAACTCCAAAAGGACCGGAACTTTATCTTACTGATTTTGTAACTCTAGGGCCAAGGAGAGTGTCTGGCATATAGTTAGTGTTCAACACATAGTTGAATGAAAAAAAAAATGAATGAATCAATGACTTAACAAATAATTACTCTGAATACCCTTAAAAAGGTAAAACAAGAATTTTGGTTAATAATAATCTATCAGAGGGCACCTGGGTAGCTCAGTAGGTTAAGCTTCTGACTTTGGCTCAGGTCATCATCTCAGGGTCTTGGGATCAAGCCCTGTGTCTGGCTCTGTGCTCAGTAGGGAGTATACTTCTCCCTCTCCCTTGCCCCTCTTCCCCACTTGTGCATGCAAGCACTCTCTCACCTCTCTCTCTCTCTCTCTCTCTCTCTCTCTCTCTCTCTCTCTCTCGTGCATGCAAATAAATTAATAAAATCTTTAAAAGTAACAATAATATCCTATCACTATTGGCTCATCAGTGGTAATGCATATACAATTTAGTGCAAGATGTTAACAATAAATTATGTATGAATGGAGAATTGAAGAAGTATATACAAACTATACTTTCCACTTAGTTTTTCTGCAAACCAAAAACTAAAAAATAAATCCTGTTTATAAAGAAATCAAATGAAAAATAAATTGCCTAGAAGAAAACTAAACTATTTTATCTAAAATTTCCTACTATTATGTATGTAGAACTGGAAGTTATTTAACTTTACCTCATAAATTTGAATTCAGGTGTCACATGAGCAGTATCTTGTCCATGGTCTTCAGCATCATATAACACTGGCTTGTACAAATAACAATGTGACTTACGGAAGGAAGACTAAAAATGCCAAATCTCTCTTTAAAATAAATGAACACAGATGCAGCTAGATACTGTTCTTCCTTTAGATTTTATATACTTAACATTTGGGGACCCTACTATACATATGCAGATAAGCTGATTAAGGTTTTTGCAAATGTTACAATAGTTACAACCATTATTCATATAAAAACATTTGATTTGAGACTGTTCAATTATGCCATGAATTAAGATATAATGTTTCAGGTATCCTGCATGCCCAAAATTCATCATGTGCATTTCCAGATGGCTTCACTTCTATAGTGGAAATACTTTTATTAGCCAATAGGAATTTAAAAATATTATAGAACTGCACAGAGGCTTTTATGTGTCTTATGTTTTCAAAATAGGGCTTATTGTATTTGTTTAAATATGCAACATAAGCAACAAAGTAAATGCACCCCCTGGGGGAAAAGCACGTGGCAAATTCCATTATAACAATTGGTAAGTGGACATCTACAGTGTGTGATTGCTCAGGGATATTGTTTTGTTAAAATTCATTCTAAAACAAGTGGTCCAGTAGCCACATCTTTAAAATCTATTTTATTATAAAAGAACATTCATTGTTCTAGTACTCATTTTCATGGTGTTTAGCTTGTTTATTATCAATCCACTATTATTTTAGGACTATGACAATGATAACCTTTTGTTATTACTGGGTTTTACTTAGATTTTTCTGATTTTCTACAAGTTTGATGGGCTTGTGAAAGAAATATCAATCAGTTTAAAAAGCATGTTACAGTCATCACACACAGTTATTTTGAGTATATGCTTTTGTTCTATATGTACCAACAATTCCACATCTATATCCATAAACTTTCTTAAAAGTCAGAATTCTACTGAACTGAGATTTGGGGTGTTATTCGTTGTTTTCCAGAAATAGACTTGAATGCTGCTATATTTGGGGCAGATGATCACAAACACATCCTCATGAGAAGGCAACAGATGTAAGGGAAAAGTGTTATATTTATTTCAAAGCCAGAGAACAGTGCAAGTATCACAGAAAATTTGTACCAATGATTATATATGTTCTTTTGCTGACAGCCTGCTCTAAGGCTGCTAATGTGCAGCATCAGCAAGTCTAATCAGAGGCAACTCCAAACTGATGGATAGTATTTGATTCAGTAAATGAAATCAAGTAGGAGTTTTAAAGTCAGCTATATCTCCTTTCATCAGACACTTCGTTTTGTCACTTTTTTAAAGGGACTATACATTGGAATTAATAGGAAATGTTATCTGCGGGATTTTTTTTCCTTGTAAAGTAAGACCATTTATGAAAAGAAGGAATCGTTAAAAATGTGTATTTTTTACTGTAAGTGATAATGTGTGTGATCCAGTGCTTCAGAGTCTCCTCTACATTAAGAAAAGTAGGTTTGATTTGTGAAAATTAAACCCGGGTGTTTTATTTTAAGTATAACAGATAAAAGGAAAATTGAATCTGGAAGATTTTTGAAGTCGTGTGGGTTCACTGATTCCCCAACCTATCTTCACTTTATAAACCAACCACAAGCAGTTTTTAAAATATAGTTTTGGGCTCCCCTCAGAGATTTTAATTCAGGAGATCTGAAATGGGACCTAGGAACCTATATCATATGCAAGCCTGCTGGGTACTTTTAATATAATTGGTCCATGTAGTATTTGAGAACTACTGATCTAGTCCAACTGTTTATCCAATGTAGAAGCTCCTTTACAAAATCCTTGGCATGTAGTTATTTACTGACACAAGGCAGTCCATTCCATTGTTGGTTGATTTTAATTGGAAAAAGTTCGGTTAAACCCAAACCCTAGAAACTTCTCTCCAATAATGTGTTCCCAGCAACCTCATAATTAATGTTCCACAGTCAGACATGTAGTTGGCCGAACATGGACTCCTCCTCTTCTTGCTTAGATAATTCTTTCTGAGGGACTAACAAGTGTGTGTATCAACAACCAAATTATAATGCAAAGTACATTTATATCAATAAAGCAAAAATATCCCTAGGTTTGTGCCCCTTAGTTAATAGCTAAGCTTTATTTTAATTTTTTTTTCAGCAATGGCTTTCAATAACAAGTTAAATCTTGGCTAAGTATCTAAGATTAAGATTTGTCACATTAATGACAGCACCAACTCAATCGCTATTGGAAAGTTCTAGAATTTTTACTGAAAAGCCCCACTAACCTACTCGGATGTATCAGGGTTACAGCTGGATTTAACTCCAGCCTCAGGCTGCTCCTGGAAAGAAAGAGCCCCATCTACTTCTCCTGAACTTCCTTAAGAAAAAAAGATAACTCTGGGAAACCTATGCCAAGATAATCATACCACTGAAGATAAGACTAGTACACAGTAGGGGTAGGAAGTGGAAAGATAGAGGATTTACATTGAAACTAAGGTGAAGTGGGGGTGGAGGGAACCAGGAGGGAAGCTAAATAAGGAACAAAGGAACTGAGTGTGTAACTGACAAGCCTTTTCTTTTCAGTGTGTCTTCCTTCTCAGTATGCTTGTCTCTTGCTAGCTTCAGTGCTCAGCTCTGTTATGCTTCATGATCCTGTAGAACACCACCCAGGAGTATCCAGAGTGTCCTCTTTCAAGTAGCCAGCTGAGGTTGAAAGGACAGGTTGTTTATTCTTGGTTTCCGTCCAACTGAGCCACCAGGGTAGGGTCACTCTGAAAAGAAATCTAGGGCAGCCCTGAGTCTGTCCTGATGATGAACCACCATCCTCAGTTCTAGAGTGAAGCCAACCTAGAAAAAGAAGTGTAAACCTCACCTTTGAGAGGAGAGGTTGTCACAACCCAATCTGTAACTGCGAACAATGATCTGACTAAACCATGGAGTGTGGGCCAAATAAAGGAGATTACCTGGTTTAGAGCTCAAAACTTTCTTTTTATTGAATGCAACTAGAGAGGCAGATGTCACCTCTATGTAACCACATTACTGACTTAAGATAAAGATAGGCAGGGGAAAAGGGAGAAAAAATGGACAGGTAATAAAGAAGATCAGAGTAGAGAAGAGTCAGGAAAAGGGAACTTGAAGAGATAGGAAAAAGAAAGGGATATAATTAAGGACACTGGGAGCATTTTCTCCAGGAATTGTAAGTAATGCAGCCACTTTTTTTTCTAAAGCCAATTTCTATGGGTAGGGTTCAGCCAGTTTGAAATAAAATGACAGTAACTTTCTTTTTTGACTCAAGGTAACACCCTTGCTATCTTCTTCTCTTTGCTGGTTTGTGTGCACAGGCCCATTATTGGGGAAAGGGGAGCATGTGCTGACCTTGTCTCCTCCAATCCCTAATTAGTCTCACAAGGTCTTTTAAAGAGTGGCGTGAAGTTTTGTTTTGTTTTGTTTTTTCATTTTTGCCCCCAGCTTTATGGAGGTATGATTGACAAAAAATGTATATATTTAGGGTGTACAACATAATTTTGAAAGTTGTACTTTTTAAGTTGGAGAACTAGAAAGCAGAGTGAATTTCTGCTTACTCTGACATCACCAATAGCTTTCCAGATTTAATTAAGCTCAATTTCAATAGAAAAATGCTAAAAATCCTCGTAGTGGCAAAAACAGTAACATAAACCTGATGAAGTACAAGCCCCATGCCAGGAGATTAATTAAAGGGCACCCTCTGTATGATATTCTGTATAATAGCACTGATCTGTTTTTGTCATAGCACATATCAAAAGCTGTAATTATTTTATTTATTTTTCCTGTTTTCTTTTCTTTTAAGATTTTATTTATTTATTTGACAGAGAGAAACACAGTGAGAGAGGGAACACAAGCAGGGGGAGTGAGAGAGGGAGAAGCAGGCCCCCCGCCGAGCAGGGAGCTTGATGTGGGGCGGGATCCCGGGTCTACAAGAGTACCTACATATCACAGACTCACATTAAACATGTATCACGTGACTGAATGATTGAATGAATGAATGGTGAGGCTCATTGAACAGGCTGGACAATCCCTTAGGAAACATTCAAACTACTAGCCTGTAAAAAATCTGTGTTCTTTAACCCCTTCCTACCTCCTCAGCCTTATAATCTGCTCTCCCCTGGCCTTTCAACTCCTCTTACACATCATGTCCTTCCTAATTCAGTGTGTCACATGTGTGATTTCAATTTCTTAGGATGGTCTTCCCCGGCTTGGCAACCTCTCACCCTTTGTTCTTATTCTAAAAGTCACCTTAGTGAGACATCCTTGGCCATCTCATCCAAGTAGTACCCTTTCCCATTCCTCACCTTGTTATTTTCTTTCACTGTGCCCTGCTCATTTCCTTCAAGGCACTATTTTTTAAGTAATTTGTGATTATATATCTATTTGCTTCTTCATGCTATGCTCCTTTCTTTTGTAGTATCCATGAGGACTGGGACTATGTCTCTTTTTGCTTAACCATGTATCTCCAGCACCCTATACAATCTTTGGTACAGGGTTGACAATTAAATATTTGCTGACTATATAAGTAAAGAGATGGATAAATCAATTACTAGTATTCTTTCCACCATCCCTCAAGACATGCCATCCTGAGGCTTGGTGTTTTCATAATATTCTAGACATGGATTTGTTCTCCTAGCCCACATAAGAGGTTGGGTAAGAAAAATCTTGATAACTCAATTATACTTTAATGATTTGAAATGCAGCTTACAAAAATTATTTTGAAAGAAAGAAGTATAAAGAAAGGATAAACTTTTGTTTTCATTTCTTATGCACAAAGTAGTTTGTGTCCAAAGCTGGATTATCTTTATAAATATACTACACTTACAACAACAACACCATATACCATGTTATTTTTGCCACAAGCAGCAAATTCCCAATTGGGTGCCACAAAGTCCTTTGGAAATTTTGCTGGCTGGGCCTCGTAAGGCATTTTAATTGGATCAGTTTGTATTGGTTACTATCCCTGGGCTGGGTTCCATTCTTCCTCATGCTGGTTGGGAGGGCAAGGCTTGTTCAAGCTCCTGGTCAGGCCTCCTGCTGCTAGCACTAGCTGTTTCCCTCTCTTCTGATTCTTCATCCTCCCACCTGTTCTGAGAATCTCTAACACCCCATGACTTTGAGCAGCTGTTGTCTCTGTTTCTGAGTCAGGCATGTGTCCAACAGGGGATTTATATAACTAGGCCCTGGGAAGGATTTTTCCTGAGTGGAGCCACCTCAAATATCTTACTTTAGGATATATCACTTCTGCCTTCTTATCTTTCCTGGTAAGTGTCATGTCTCTAAACGTGCTTGAGTGATGTTCATAAATGCAGCATCTGTGTGTACTGCATACAGACTTTGCTGATTTGCAGCTCTTGGCACCCCCCTTCTTTTATACCAGACATTCAGTAAGTATTGTTTAATCAAATTGGATCAAACTTGAAAGCTTATTGGTGTCATTAGAAGAAGTAGAATCCGAAAGGACTGTCTTCTTAGGAAGGAAATATCTTCATTCCCTTGACATTTTGAAAACTACATTTGTGTGGACAACATATTTAGGTGAGATTTAGATTTTGGCTTAAGACTAATTACTAACTACTGGCCTCTATTAGTAACAGGAAGGGTCATTTAGTAAATCCATGACTGAATTTCTATTTTTTTTAGATTTTATTTATTCATCTGAAAGAGAGAGATCACAAATAGAGAGGCAGGGAGAGAAAGAGGGGGAAGCAGGCTCCCCACAGAGCAGAGAGCCCGATGCGGGGCTTGATCCCAGGACCCGGAGATCATGACCTGAGCCGAAGGCAGAGGCTTGACCCTCTGAGCCACCCAGGTGCCCCCATGACTGTTTCTAATTCAGTTACTATTGAAAGTTTCTAAAATAATACATATACAAAGTCCTCATAAATAGATGTAGATTTGGACTATTCCAACAAGGATTCTGGTTTAACACATTGAAATGTACACCTTTAATATACATAAACCCAAAGAAATATATGAAAAAAATGAAAATAAAATAAGAATCATAAGCAGAACATTTTGGTTAATGTTACAACAGAAAGTAAATATAGCAACATCTAAGTTTCTCTATTTTCAAAAAGTAATATCAGAGTATCAAAATGAAGGAGATAATAATATCTAAAATTAAAAACTGCAAAATATTTGATGCACTAAATAAACTATCAAGGATTTTCAAAGGCTTAAAGTTTCCTGCATATAGGTACTAGTGGTCTAAAATTTATATGAGTTTTTAAAACTCCCCAGTTCCAGACTCCAGGGATACAAATATGACAGCTTTCCCTTTCTCTGTTGAAACTGAATTTCACTAACTCTCAGCTTTATTTTCTTTCTAGATCGTCACTTTGCTAATTTTGATTTACTTTGTCTAAATGTCATTTGTTTTCATAATCTCTGAAGCCATTTCCTACACAGAGTTCCTGACAGCAGCAGAGACTTCTCCTGAATTTCAAGGGGTCATTTGACTCCACCTTCACCTTGCATCTGCTGTTCCTTTCATTCACCCCTGCAAAGAAAAGGAGCTTCACTCACCTTAGTTTTGTATTTGGCAAATGATACCAAACAATAGTATTTACCATTTTTGTAATACCTAATCGAGAAAGAAAGCAGAAATCATTTTCCAAGATTTCGTCAATACTAAATCTGTGGTACATTTGTGTAGTCTCTTGATTTGGGCATTTCAGGGATGTAGTGTTCCTCTTATAGAACTAGCCATTTATGCTTAGCCTTCATTTACTTTCCTACTCCCAAGATCACTGTGATTTATGTAAAATGAGTGCAAAAAGGTCAGTTGCCTTGAGAATTCAGATCTGGTTGAGAGACTTGGAAATTAGGTGGAATGTGCATGCCCCCCCAACACACACCAGCAAATCTGAAAAGCCTGTGATTTCCCTATCCCTGGAGGCAATTGGCTAGATTAAATAGAGACACGTTCTGCCCCAAAGACAGAAACTCAAAAACACCCAGAAATATCTTGATCTGAAACAAAAGCCATCCTAGGCTTCATGAAGAAAGTTTTGGAATATAAAACTCAGATTAGAATAAGAATCCCAGAATGTTACTTTAAATCTTACCTTTTATCACAGAAATTGCTCACCACTTGGCACATGGCCTAGTGCTATATACATTCTAACTAAAAATGGGATTACATACATTATTATATTGATAAAAAATTTTGAAAATGAACTTTGATTTATAAATGAGTTGTAGGTGAACCTCAACATGGTCAGAATGCTGAATATTCAGGAAAGAAACATAGAATTTCTGTTATTTAACTCTAGGAACACCATGAATGTATATAATAAATCTGGTAGGTGAAAGATACTGTAGGCATCACTCATCATCAAGAGATTTGATTTAGAGACTGTACTTATAAAATGTGGTGACACAAGACAATGGTTTTTGAAAGTTAACATGCTTCACAATAAAATGCTGTGCTTGAAAAAATGCAAAAAATTTGTCCCTTACCAAAGAGAGTGTCTTTCACTGAATTTGGTGTTGGCTCAAGAATCAGCATTTTAACAAACAGAGCACGTTGGCCATAGACTACCTTTGGCAGCTAACTCAACTATGTCCTTGTAGCATGAAAGCATCCATAGACAATATGTAAACAAATGAGAGTGAATGTCTTCCAGTAAAACTTTATTTAGAATGGCCTAAATTAACAGGACAGGAAATAACAAGTGTTGGAGAGGCTGCGGAGAAGGGGGAACCCTCTTACACTGTTGGTGGGAATGCAAGTTGGTGCAGTCACTTTGGAAAACAGTGTGGAAATTCCTTAAAAGATTAAAAATAGAGCTACCATATGACCCTGCAATTTCACTACTAGGTATTTACCCCAAAGATACAGATGTAGTGAAAAGAAGGGCGATATGTACCCCAAAGTTCATAGCAGCAATGGCCACAATCACCAAATTGTGGAAAGAGCCATGGTGCCCTTCAACAGACAAATGGATAAAGTCTTAAGCTATGGTCCATATATACAATGGAATATTATGTCTCCATCAGAAAGGATGAATATCCAACTTTTGTAGCAACATGGACAGGATTGGAGGAGATTATGCTGAGTGAAATGAGCCAAGCAGAGAAAGTCAAATATCATATGGTTTCACTTGCTTGTGGAGCATAAGGAGTAACATGGAGGACAGTAGGAGAGGGAAAGGAAATGTGAATCAGGGTAAATCAGGGAGGGAGATGAAATGAGAGATTTTGGACCCAGAAACAAACTAAAGGTCTTGGAGGGGAGAGGGTAGGGGGATGGGTGAGCCTGGTGGTGGGTATTGAGGGCATGTATTACATGGAGCACTGGGTGTGGAGCATAAACAATGAATCTTGGAACACTGAAATAATAAAATAATGTAGAAAATAAATAAATTCTATCCTAAACTTGCACTAAAAATAAAAAAAATAAAACTTTATTTAGAAAGAGAAAAGGTCTAAAGCTGGAGTTGACCCATGGGCCATATGTAGAATGCAGTTTTCAGGCCCTGAGCCCTAACCCAAAGGTTGAACTCATCTTACATACCTAAAACGTCTAGTCTCAGAATTTTATTTTGGAGCAGATTTCCAGTTTATGTTTAAGGAGCACTTATTGATCAACTACTGTATTGAAGCTCATTTCCATTTACTGTTGTAAATATGAAATAAGAGGGAGAACAATTTTCTTTGAGTTGAATTCTCATGACCCATTTTCTCCAGAAAATCTTCCTGCATTAATAAAGCCCAGTCTCCAGTTAGTCAAAATATTTTCTTGCTTATGTTTTCTCCATGATTCACACTGATAATTTTGAACCCTTCTATGACAATCGTATGGGGTAACAAGATTAAGACCATTTTGACAGAGCAAGGATGGAAAACATTTCCATTTATACCATGGCAGACATTGCCAACCATTTATAGTACTCTTCTGTTTATTCTATTTGAAGGCACACATTATTACTTGCACTATATATATTTTTTATTCTACTATATCTTAAAGTAATTATGAGCCTTTTCAAAAGAGTTCCATAGTATATTTTGACTACTTGTCATTGTTTTCCTCTTAGATAAGTATTTTAAATTCATGTTATACCCTGAGATCATTTCAGAAACACTTGTTGAAAGGTATATACAGCATTTTCTCTCATTAGAATGTCAATGTTAATTTTGATATCATTAATATAATACAAACTCCTGCTAATAGTTAACTAATTAAAGTACATTTGAAACCATAAAAAGTGATGTTGTTGGCAATTTGTAAATTGAAGATACTTGTAGTCTTGTTTTGGGTCAGATATCTATAAACTATAACATAGTTTTGCATTTGGTCTTAGCCAAAAGGCCAAGAAGTGATAAACTATAACATATTCTTTGAAATAGTATTTTAGATCAATTTGGGTTAATACTTACTGTTAAAGAATTATTTGGCTTCATAATCAAAATGTCTGCTTACCAAGTACATTATAGTGCATAGCATTAAGTAGACTCACTTGCATAACATAGACATGACTCTGCAAACTTGTTATGTCATATGCTGGCTATTGTAGTAAAACTTGCTTAGTAAAACTTGAAGAAAATTACCATTTAACAAAAACAAAATTTTTCATAGGAATTACAATCTTATCATGGTACGTAAACCTTATGTGTAATTTGACTGTATCTGACTATTTACTGAGCTTGTAGTCAGTATTTTATTGCTGGTAGGATTAGTTAGAAAGAAGCAGTGGCCAGAAACTCAAACTGAATAGTGTTAAAAACTATGTACAGAGGACTAATGCAGTCCTACTGGGTAGCTTGCCCTAAAATTTCTAGGATAGAACAACTGCTAAATGAGACTTTTCTAGTGGTATGTGATCTGAGAAGTTATCTCCATCAGACATCTAGCTCTTTATCTAGCAAATATGATAGAAGCTTAAATATCAAAATAAACTATATCGATAGTAGCATCCCTTTATATCTAATATGTGTGTTTCAGTGCCAAAACCTCCCTTACAGACAAACCACGTTCTTCAAGCTTTTCCTACAGTCCCATATTAGGCTTTAGAAAACATTATCTGACCTCTGATATTTCAAAGCTCTATGACAGGATATGAGTATTTCTATTTTAACCAACTTGTTTCTCTTAAAATATGGAAAGCTCTTCTTGCTGCTCAGAAAAACAAAATGCCAACAGCTTTAGGCAGAGAGGGCATTTTTTAGAGACTCTAGAGAGAGCTGTCTCCAGAAATAACATGTTTCCCATCTTTATATTTCTGATGTCTGTCTTTGAGACAGATAAGAACCTGTCTACCCTAGGTATTCACTAGTCTTGGCACTTAACGAAAGCACACAGGAAGTAGGGAGCGTTTATAAGTGAATGTACAAGAGTGATAGACCTGGAACTCATGTGCAAATTGAGTGGAAAGGGAGAGAAGAGACAGTGGAAAAGAAATGTTGGTGCAAAGGGGCTTTTGTATAAGAATCTGAGGTTAAGAAATCTGTTGAGAGTTTTGAGTATATTGCAGAAAATTGTATCCAGATGGTTTTTGGACATGCTCTGGCCAAAATTTGACCAGGCCTATAAATTGCTTATTGACAAGTTCAGTTTACCAAACCAAACTCTCATGTTCCAAGGTTTAGGTGGGCAGGATTAGCCCCCAGCAAACTTGGGTAATGGAGTAAATGCTCTCAGTCCGCATTTTCTATACTTTCCTCGGCCAAGAGTGTTCCCACCGTAACTATCATGTCTGGTGCTCAGTAGCCTTCCCAGTTACTCAGCCTCTCACTCTGAAAAATCACAACATCTGGTAAAGATTTGGAGCACTCATTTACTTTAAAGTGTTAATGATGGTTGACAGGGTTCACTGTGTTTCCTTTCCCAGGGGAATGTGTTGTTTTGGGTCTAAGAAATGTTCTTTTTGAACAATTTTGAATATTCCTCAGTTACATGGGAGAGGTGTTGGTGATGTAGCCTTCCTTCTTGTCCTCCCTGAAATCATGGCACCTATAAGCAATTGACCACTCATAAAGTTTGCCCTGTAGCTGGCTAAGGGAATACAGGTAGGGAAGTTGGGAAAAGTTGGCTCTCCCAGTGTTTGATTAGGCACCACCACTAAACCTTTTTTTTCCTTTTGTTTGACATTTTGAATTTAGTTTTCTTGAAATGAAGCTCTGATAATAATAGTAGAGAGTCCTAAAAGACTTATCCCAAGAGATCCTAGAAAAAGAGAGTGTATTTTCTTTCTTTGTTCAAGGTTATTTGGAAAGTGGGATGGCGAAGCATTAAGAGTTCAAGAGAAACCTTAGGATGTAGACACCAATTATAAAGTGCCAGCCAAGCCTCAGGGAAACTAGTTGTAACACACAGGAAAGTCACTGCTAAAAATCAAAGGACCAATTTGTTGTTTTTAACCCAAAGTAATTTCTCGTCAAGTTATTTTATCTATCTAAATAATTATCTGACAGTAGATGTAATTGATTTCTTTTTTGTCTTGGTGACAGATGGGAAACTAATACTTGTAATGTTATAAACCATGGCTGAGCAGAAATCACTAAATCAACTTGAATTTTAATATACAAAGCTATTCTTGTTTTTAAATAAACAGTTTGTTTATTGGTATAGAAGATACTTTTTTAAAAAGATTTTATTTATTTATTTGACAGAGGGAAACACAATGAGAGAGGGAACACAAGCAGGGGGAGTGAGAGAGGGAGAAAGCAGGGAAACCTGGAGCAGGGAGCCCGATGTGGGACTCCATCCCAGGTCTCCGGGATCATGACCTGAGCCAAAGGCAGTCGCTTAACCAACTGAGCCACCCAGGCGCCCCAGAAGATACTTTTATTAACCTTTTTATTACTTCCACATAGTTCAGGGTTTAATATTCTAGTCTAGCCACGCTTAGTTATAAAATTGACACACATTCTTATCACCAAGCACAATATAGTGACTATCAATGTGTTTTTCCCCACAGTGACTATATTTGTATCTAGTGGGAATTGAAAATCATCAGCTATTTATTTGGCTTGTCCCATTTCTCTTAGCTTATTAAAACTACTGCTCATATTGTTGGGACCTTTAGTTTTATTTTATTGCAGCTAAATAAATCAACCTAAATGAATTAAATCCTTCTCTTAGTTGCTGCATCTACAAAATTAGGAAATTGGATAGGATGAATGTAAGGTACCACAGATATGTCCTCTAATATTCCTTTAAGCCCTAAACATCTATGAATCAGTGTTTATATTGCTTCTGTAACAATAATACCTTACATCTAATAAAACCGTGTAATTTACAAAAAACCTTTGTAATTTACTTACATAAGCCTAATTGATTCTTGCAATTATGTATTTACATAATTTACTTCGTTTCTACTAAGTGTCTGCAGTGTCATTAGTTTCTGGGAATACACAACTGAGGGAGACAGTCAAGAGATTATTGTCCCCACTTTAGAGAGAAAGAATTGGAGAATCAGAGAAATTTAGTGATTTATCAAAGGTTACAGTTGTGGAGCTGGGACAGAATTGCAAATATTTTGACCTAATCTACTGATACATTCCTTCTACCTCTTATGTACACGTACAAGAAACAGCCTGAAATGTAAAAGTTAATAATATGGACAAGACACCAAAGCATCATCCATAAAAGAAAAAAATGGACTTTTTCAAAATTTAAAATTGCTCTATAAAAAACACTGCTAAAATAAATAAAAGACAAGTCACACAGTGGGAGCAAATATTTGAAAATCACATATATAACAAAGTACTTGAATCCAGAATATATAAAGAACACTTAAAACTCAATATTATGAAGAAAACAAAAATAGGTTGAATGGACAACTAACCAAAAAAGGTATACAAATAGCAAATAGACAAAGGAAAAGATGTTGAATGTTATTACATATCAGGGAAATACAAGCTAAAACCACACTGTGCTATCATTACATGCCTGTTAAGATAGTTAATAATAATAAAAAAAATACCACTGACAATACCAATTGCTGACAAAGATGTAGACAACTGGAAATTTCATATAGTCCTGGTAGGAATGGAAGATGGTTTAGCCATGCTGGATATTGGCTCATCAGGTTCTTACGAAGTTAAACATATGCTTACCATATGACCCAGAAATCTTTAAAAGAAAACTTATGTTTGCACAAAACATCTGTATATGAGTATTTATAGCACTATTCATATTCATAATTGATAATTGCCCCAAATTGAAAGTAGCCCACATACACTTCAACAATGAATGGATAAAGAAACTGGGGCATCCACTCAGTAAAATGTTATTCAACAATGAAAAGAAATTGATCATTGATGTATGCAATAGTATGAATGAATCTCAAATGCATTATGCTTAATGAAGGAAACCAGACACAAAAGATTACATTCTATATGAATCCATTGAGACAACATTCTGTAAAAGGCAAAACTATATGAAGGAAGAAGATATTAGTGGTTACCAAGGAGTTAAGTGTGGGGAAAGAGACTGACTTTAAAGGGACAGCACAAAGGAAATCTCTGAGGTGTTGGAACTATTTTGTATCCTGTTTATGGTGGTGGTAAAATAATCTACGCCTGTGGTAAAACTCAGAGAACTCTACATGCAACAAATGTTAAAAAATAATTATTATACATTAATCCTTATAGCCAAGATTAAAAAAAAAATAAGTGAGGATTGGAAGGCAACTATGTTCACCATTATACTACCAAAAATTCAGGACTTCAAGTTATAAAGCTGTAGTAATCAAAACAATATGGTACTGACACAAAAATTGACACATAGATCTATGGAACAGAACAGAAAACTCAGAAATGAACCCACAACTATATGGTCAATCAATCTTTGACAAAGCAGAAAAGAATATCCAATGGGAAAAAAATCTCTTCAACAAATGGTTTTGGGAAAACTAGACAGCAACGTGCAAAAGAATGAAGCTGGACCGTTTTCTCATAACCTACATAAAAATAAATTCAAAATGGATTAAAGACCTAAATGTGAGACATAAAACCATAAAAATCCTTGAGGAGAACACAGGCAGTAACCTCTTTGGCATCAGCCATAGCAACTTCTTTCTAGATATGTCTCCTGAGGCAAGGGAAACAAAAGCAAAAATAAAGTATTGGGACTACATCAAAGTAAAAAGCTGCAAAGAGAAGAGAACAATCAAGAAAGCTAAAAGGCAACCTCTGGAGGCACCTAGGTGGCTCAGTCGTTAAGCATCTGCTTTCAGCTCAGGTCATGATCCTGGAGTCCTGGGTTCAAGCGCCACATCAGGCTTCCTGCGAAGCCTGCTTCTCCCTCTCTCACTCCCCCTGCTTGTGTTCCCTCTCTCACTATGTTTCTCTCTGTCAAATAAATAAATAAAATCTTTAAACAAAAAAAGACAACCTCTGGAATGGGCATATGCAAATGACATATCTGAGAAAACTTTAGTATTCAAAATATATAAAACTTAACACCCAAAAATGAACAATCCAATTTAAAAATGGGCAGAAGACATGAATAGACGTTTTTCCAAAGAAGACATACAGGTGCCCAACAGACACAAGAAAAAATGCTCAAGATCACTCATCACCAGAGAAACACAAATCAAAACTACAATGAGATATCACCTTACACCAGTAAGAATAGCTAAAATTAACACAAGAAAAAACAGGTGCTGGTGACGATGTGGAGAAAGGGGAACTATCTTACATTGTTGGTGGTGGGAATGCAAGCTGGTGCATCCACTCTGGAAAACAATATGGAGGTTCCTCAAAAAGTTAAAAATAGGGCACCTCGGTGGCTCAGTGGGTTAAAGCCTCTGCTTTCGGCTCAGGTCATGATCTCAGGGTCCTGGGATGGAGGCCCACATCGGGCTCTCTGCTCAGCAGGGAGCCTGCTTCCTCCTCTCTCTCTGCCTGCCTCTCTGCCTACTTGTGATCTCTCTCTCTGTCAAAAAGTAAATACAGTCTTTTAAAAAAAAGTTAAAATTAGGGCGCCTGGATGGCTCAGTGGGTTAAAACCTCTGCTTTTGGCTCAGGTCATGATCTCAGGGTCCTGGGATCGAGGCCCGCATCGGGCTCTCTGCTCAGCAAGGAACCTGCTTCCTCCTCTCTCTCTGCCTGCCTCTCTGCCTCCTTGTGATATCTACCTACCACCCAGCAATTGTACTACCAAGTATTTACCCAAAGGATAAAAAAATTACTGATGCAATGGGATGTGTGCACCCCGATGTTTATAACAGCATTATCTACAGTAGCCAAATTATGGAAAGAGACCAAATATCCATCAACTAATGAATGGAGAAATAAACATTGGTATATATAGTGGAATATTACTCAGCCATCAAAAAGAATGAAATCTTCCCATTTGCAGTAATGTGGATTGAGCTAGAGAGTATTGTACTGAGTGAAATAAATCAGTGATGGAAAGATAAATACCATATGACTTCATATGTGGAATTTAAGAAACAAAACAAATGAGCAAAGGGAAAAAAGAGAGAGAGGAAGACAAAGAAAGAAATAGACTCTTAATTATAGACAATAAACTGATAGTTACCAGAGGGGAGGGTTTGGGGGATGGGTGAAATACGTGATGTGGATTAGAAAGCACATGTATCATGAGGAGTGCTGTGTAATGTATAGAATTGTTGAATCACTGTATTGTCCACCTGAAACTAATATTACACTGTATTTTAACTAGCTGGAGTTTAAAAACTTAAAAAAAACAACAAAAAAGAAAATACTAAAAAAAAAATAAGTGAAGTTTGAATTCAGCACTACACACTTCTTTTGTCTTATTGGCAACACTCCTCTAGGCATCTAGTCTCTCCAGCTTTCATAAGATGGATTCTAAGGACCGGCCAGTGAGTAAAGGAGCCGTTGTAAGGAGAATAGACCCAGAGCAGCCTTCTATGCATTTCTGAAACTGAAGCATATTTGCTTAGCTTTTCAAATTTTATTGTGGAGATTGTGTCTCCAAAGTCTGTGTGGTGCTATAGATGAATATATAGATGATATAGATATAGATGATATAGGTATAGATATATAGATATAGACATATAGCTCTCCCCAATACTGAAAACAGTCAAATCAGGAAAGGAAATCATAGTTGGAATTACAAGAAGCATCTTGAGTTCTTCTTAATAAAAGAAATAATTTAATTGATGAATTTCTTACATCAAAATTCTGAAACTATGCCAGCATTATTTTACACACATTATTTTATTGTCACTTTCTGGGAGTTGAGTAACTAGTTGCATTTAAATTGCTTTTAAAGTTATCTAACAGTGAGATTTCTTTTGTAAAGTACGAAATGTTTAAAGCAAAAAGTTGTTCATGATTGACTAATTTATTTTTTTTAAGATTTACTTATTAATTTGAGAACAAAAGAGCAAGGCAGAGAGAGAGGGAGAGAGAATCTCAAGCAGACTCCATGCTGAGCATGGAGCCCATATGGGCCCAAGTCTCACAACCCATGAGATCAGGACCTGAGCCAAAATCACTGATCAGATGCTTAACTGACTGAGCCACTCAGGTAACCTCATTATTTATTTTTAAAGCTAATTTACATATTAGGTTTTCCTAAAGTGGGGTACATGTGTGCAAGAATTGAGAAGTTTCAAACACTGAAGAATTTATTACTAACTTCATTTTTTATTCTTACTGATACCAAATGCACTTAAAAATTATTAGACCTTGCAAACCATACTACAAAGAGTATAGTGAGTGTCTGTACATTCATCATATGAGTTAATATATATTAGAGCTCAGTAAAAGTAATAAAGGAGCGTAGCAGCAATGTCCACAATAGCCAAACTGTGGAAGGAGCCAAGACGTTTTTCAACACATGAATGGATAAAGAAGATGTGGTTCTTATATATAACAGAATATTACTCTGCCCTCAAAAAGGATGAATACCTACCATTTATGTCAACATGGATGGAACTGGAGGGTATTATAGTAAGTGAAATAAGTCAATCAGAGAAAGACAATTATCATATGGTTTAAGTCACATGTGAAGTGTAAGAAATAGCACAGAGGGTCAGAGGGGATGAGAGGAAAAACTGAGAAGAAATCAGAGAGGGAGACAAACCATGAGACTCTTGACTCTGGGGAAAAAAAAACTAAGCTTTATGGAAAGGGAGGTGGGTGGGGGAATGGGATAACTGGGTTATGGGTATTAAGGAGGGCACATGATGTGATGAGCACTGGGTGTTATACGTAACTAATGAATCATTGAATACTACACCAAAAACTAATGATGTACTATATGTTGGCTAATTGAATTTAAATTAAAAAAAAAAGTAACAAAGGACCTTAAAATAAGTTAGAGTTGCAGTTCTTTCCAAAATGACCCCTGCAACAGTGTGTCTGAATTGGAATATTTTACTTATATTGATTTTCATTTTCATGTCAGGTTTGAAAACTATTTCAAGGTACACATCACAGGTGCATAGGACATATGATTTTTTTTAAAGATTGTATTTATTTGACAGAGAGAAACACAGTGTGAGAGGGAACACAAGCAGGGAGAGTAAGAGAGGGAGAAGTAGGCTTCCCTCCGAGCAGGGAGCCGGATGTGGGACTCGATCCCGGGTCTCCGGGATCATGACCTGAGCCAAAGGCAGTCGCTCAACCAACTGAGCCACCCAGGCGCCCCAGGACATATGATTTTAATTGTACTTCTTTGCTGTCAAAATCAGATGAAGTGGAAACACAGGAATTACTAAAACTATGATAGAATATTTGCCCTATCTAGAGATAGGTGCTAGTAATGCCCAATTTTGGATTATATCAGCTGAATCCCAATATCACTGATCAACTCTATTTAAAAGCATTCCAATCAGAATCTTCCTTGAGATGAACAACAATAACACAGAGAATATTAAAGTGAGTTAAGAAAATAGTTGAGTGGTTGAATTTTTAGTCATATCCATTAACCTTCAGTTTAGATGATAAAGACTGCTTTGTTTTCAGCATGACATTTGAATAAATTAATAGTTTGATCAAAGTGTATTATTAGAGTTTAAAAGTATGAGATGGATAATACAGTATCAAAGAGGCCACTAAAGCCACGGGAGAAATTTTTTCAACCTGAAAAAGAAAAGAACTCATTAGAAATAATAGCCAGAACAGGACTAAATATTTGCATTTCATCAAAATAAAATGGCTGTAATTCAGTGTTTAAATATTATCAGCTGTTTGTTCTTCCAGGTATTCTACACCCTACCCCCAATGTTAAGCACCTTCCACCTTCTTCCAACCACTCCAACTAGGGAAAAGTGTAAGAGTAAATGGAATTTGAGCAATGGCACAGAGGCAGATTACTTGAGAAATGCTGATCTGGTTAAGAAGCACTACATAAGGGGTATGCCTGGGATTAAGGAGAAGCTTAAGCTAGAAAGATTGAAATGACATAAGACATAAGATCCTGAAGCATCCAGCTCCAAATAAGGCAGACAGGAATATTAAATTAGAATTAGACAAAAGAGGTAAAAGACCAAACTTGGTAATCAAAGTAGTAACTATTGAAAACTCTGTTTTGGGGTGACTTTAGGAGGTGAGTTAGGGATTGAGTATCTGTGTGCATCGAGAGAAGTGCTGTGTTGGAAAAAATAAAGTGATTTACAGAGCTATAGAATTCCTTTTTTACCAATTCTTTACGCTAAGCTGACATCACTTCAACTTTTTCCTCTGTCAGATGGGTTGGTTTGTGGTGAACCGCCACAAAACTGGCTTTATTTAAAATGGAGTCCTTTAACACATCCGAGTGGTGCAAGTGAATGATATTGCTGTGGCAACTCTCTTCTTCCATTAGTCCTCAAAACCCCAAACAGAAAACAAATAACTGGTAATAAGGAAATTATGCAGATCTCAGGTTCATGTAGAAAATGAGAAGCCGCATAGTGCCCTCTTTCTTGTCACTGACCCATCTTTCTGTCCTGTTGACATTTGTAAGCTTGAACCCTACCTCTTCTGTCATCTTGGCTTGACTATTGGTCCAGCTCTTGTATGTTTATGACTTCACTTCCTTTGCGCTGCATCTGCTTTATTTCAGATTCTGATTAGGTCCTGTGCTTCTCAGCCTAAAAGCCCAACCACAAATTCTAATTGCTCCTTGCACAAATGTTTGGTTTTGGAATTTTTACTTGGACTGTGCTATGATTCTTATTAATACCACCACAGTTGCTCAGCCAAAAGTGACCAAGACCCTTCCTCTAGCAATACAATTTTTATTGAACAAGAAAAATGGGGAGAAGGATAAAAGGGAAATGATACTAAGGAGACATTAGGGCAGCTCAGAGATCCTATTTAGCCTTTTGTATTTTATTTCACAGGGAACAAAAGCCATCTTCTCCTATAAAATATTTCTTAGTTAGAGAAAAACATATAGCATAGGATGGACAATTGCCCTGGTGCAAAGAAGTGTTATGTGGTCCTGGAAAGGAGCCGAGCTCAATGAGAACAGAAAATATCAATGAGAACAGGATAGGAAGTTGAAATTTAAGATTAACATGCATAATGAAAAACATCTGGTGACCTTAGCTGACTACTAAATTAAATCTGGCTTAAAAGATGATGATTTGGATTTTTAAGAATAGGAGTTCTCAGGTATAATTCCATTTTCACAACTGTTTGTAACTGCAGAAACAAGGTGAGGACTGCCTGGGTCAGTGTTTTTCACAGCAAAATTGAAACATACAGACTCGCATAGAAAAAAGTCATGGAGATTTACCTTTCCAAATAAATTCATATACCAACCAAGAAAACATCCCCCAGAATGACAGCACATGAAGGGCTGTCCCCTTGGAAAAGGAATTCAGTTTTGAATTATCTATACTATAGACCTTGAAAGTCTTTAGTCACTTCATCCAATGAAAAATGGAGGTGTTTGACTTGTGACAGATGATCTGCCCAGGAGTGTTTTCTTTCTTCTATTGCTGCTTCAATCGTATATTTAGAGAATTAGCTGTGATTGATGATTGCATTTTAAGTCCTTGCTAGTTTTTCTGGTGAAAATATGGCATATATTAACTATATTAATAGTTTTAGGTTTAGGTGTAGCACAATATATTTTTATAATCTTTCAATAGTGAAGCCACGATTTATACAAATGGATTCGTTCTGTCTTTAGCCCAAGATGTCATTTGAAGTAATGTTGCTAAGCTGAAGGCTACGTTGCTTTGATATGAAATAACTTTTTAGTTTTGAATGCCTGGCAAAATCTGTATGCCACTAACAGCAACTTAAGTAGGTACGACTGGGGCCAAATGTACTCCTAGGAGAAAAATATCACTAACAGTGGTGATTTTAAAATAAAAGAGCTAAAAAAACAGCTTTGTTCAGAAGTGCCAATTTCCCTAAAAACTGGTTATGGAATATTTAATCAGTTTAAAAGTTTATTAATATAATTGTGCATAAGGTGAAGGGTTGGTAATTGCAGCAGACTGTAGGACTACTGTTTTACCTTAAGCAGTATTTTTGTTTTTTTCAAGCAGTCTTATTTGGAGTTTGGTGTATATCAGATTTAGGGTGAGTACCCTAAAAGTTTTTTGAAAATGCTATCAACTGAATATTATTTTCTACTTGGTCTATTCCTCAGTAAAGAGTAGTTTATACTTTTACTTAGTAGATATGACTGTGAAGGAGAAAATACAAGGGTTTGCTCATATTGTCTCCTTTAGTATAACTACTATATTGCAATATTGTATGGCTCTTACTGCTATTTCAATGCCAATAGCTGAGTTCTAAATGGAGAAGAAAGATATTTTGGGAAACTACCTGATAAGAGATGGGATTATCTGTCTCTAGTTCCGGGTAATGAAGTATTCACTTAAGCCTCTAGGCCTCAAAGGGAACCCTCTGTATTTCTAATATTGAATAAACCTAGGCCTCCTAAAACATGCCAGTTTAATATGTATTATAGTCACAAGATTCAAACCATTTTCTCATAGCAACAGCCTTAAACTAAAATACACTGAGATATACTTACTTTATAGAAGTCAAACTAAGACATGACAGGTTCCCAGAGACATGTAAACATGACCCTGACTGATAAATGCGCTGAGAGCTTTATCTAACTTACAGGTCTTAATCTCCATTCTGTTCTAGATCAGTGTGTGTCTGTGTCTGTGAAGTTCATTGTATAAGTGTGTAAACATATATTTTTTTTAGAGAAAGGTAGGGGGTGAAAGGGCAAAGGTAGAGGGAGAGAGAATCTTAAGCAGGCTCCACACCCAGTGCAGAGCCCAGCTTGAGCATCAATTTCAGGACTCTGAGAGCATTACCTGAGCCGAAATGAAGAGTCAGATGTTTAACCAAGCAACCCATTCAGGTGCCCCAACTTATTCATACTCTTGATAAGTGTTTCTGTAGAGGTTTTGGATGGTGCCTCGAGTTCAGGGAGATAATAAGGCACCCAGAAGTGAGTTTCTTTGCATGTGGTGTATATAGAAGTACCTTGGTTGATCCCTGTTTACTTGGACTTTTGAAGTCTAATTTTAATACTTTTACTGTTTTCCACACAAAGTATTTGACCTATAGTATTCATAAATAAGAAATATAAAAATAGGCTTTCTGTTATGTATTGGGTTCTTACATACCTGGGGTTTAAGAATGTGCAGTCTTCTGATGATAGGCCCAGGTAAACAAATCCATAAGACACAAACTTTGTTTACTTTTTCAGTATTGCCCTCTATTGTTATCCACAAATGTTAACTCTGTATTATTCCCAAACTTAGCAGCATATTTAAAAGCAGAGTCACCCTATGACCCTCCAATTACACTACTGGGTATTTACCCCAAAGATACAGGTGTAGTGAAAAGGGCCATATACACCTCAGTGTTCATAGCAGCCATGTCCACAACAGCCAAACTGTGAAAGGAGCTGAGATACTCTTCAACAGAGAAATGAAAAAAGAAGCTTTGGTCCATATACAGAATGGAATATTACTTAGCCATCAGAAAGGATGAATACCAAATTTTGCATCAACATGGTTGGGACTGGAGGAGAGTATGTTAAGAGAAATAAGTCAAACAGAGAAAGACAATTTTCATATGGTTTCACTTTATTTGTGGAACATAAAGAATAGCATGGAGGGCACTAGGAGAAGGAAGGAAAAAATCAAGGGAGAGAAATTGGAGTGGGAGACGAACCATGAGAGACTATGGACTCTGGGAAACGAAAGGATGATTTTAGAAGGGAGGGGTGTGGGAGGATGGGTGAGCCTGGTGATGGGTATTAAGGAGAACATGGATTGCATGGAGCACTGGGTGTTATATGTAATCAGTGAGTCAGGGAACACTACATCAAAAGCTAATGATGTACTCTATGGTGACTAACATAACACAATAAAACAAAATAAAAATAAATATTTTATTTATTTATTTGACACAGAGAGAGAGATCACAAGTAGGCAGAGAGGCCAGCAGAGAAAGAGAAGGAAGCAGGCTCCTTGCCGAGCAGAGAGCCCGATGTGGGGCTCCATCCCAGAAACCTGAGACCATGACCTGAGCCAAAGGCAGAGCCTTAACCCTCTGAGCCACCAAGGCGCCCCCCAAAAAAACCATCTTTGACCTTTAATGATACCAAATGATATGAATTTCTTATCTCCTGTGTGATTATAGTTCTCAGCTCTGACAAAAGCACCCCTATATGCCTACATTTTAACACCCCTACATATTAACACCCCTACCTTTGTAGTATTTCCCCATCTGAGCTCCCTAATAATGTGTAGCAAAAGCTCTATGCCCAGACTGTTTTGGCAGAGGGCCATATGGTGGGTCCTCTCTCCTTTAAAGGAGAACAATGAATCTTCATTTCAAAAGCATACCATATGTAGTGTCTTCATTGAATTGACAATTTAAATCTATTTGGATGTTTTCTAATTAAGTCTAACAGCCTATCAATAACCAATTAAATCGATTAAACCAGTGATAAGTTTAGACTTTACTTGTCTAAAGGCTAGCCTCAAATCCTCAGTTGTCCTCATGGAATACTTTACAAATAATCCAGTGAAGAATTCTGAAAGAAAGAAGCAACACTTTGTTTTGAAGTTCTCAGTGTGTATTTTAAGGGAATTTCCAAAAATGGAAGTTTGTGAATTAAATCAATTTTGCATAATTTGCAATAATAATCTCTTCTGTTTGAGTAAATTTGTTTATTTATGGAATGCATTCATACACATTTGTGGGTTTGATTTTTGCAACAACCTTATGAGGACAGTAGGATAGACATTGCTATTCCATTTCACAGATGAAGTAATTTAACACACTTTGTCAAGGACACACAGACACAAATGCTGGAGGCCACAACTCAATCCTAAATCTGTTTCTTTTTTTGTACTTCCCTGTTATAATTACAATAATAACTGTTGGTATTTTTTAATGAGGTGGATTAATTAGTGACACTATTCATTTGTATCTCTGTGTCCTTTTACAGTGTTTTGTTTTGTTTTGTTTTGTTTTTTTTCCCAGAACGTCTGTTCCCTTTTCTTCTAGGCCTAGCTCAAATCCTATCCTTCAAGAAAACCTCTCTGGTTACTCATGGATCTCTTCCTTCCCCAAACTTCTATAGAACCTCTAGTTTATACTCTAAAATCTAGCACTTAATTTTACTGTTTTATATTTTGTCCAAATTGAACTGTGGGAAAGAAATAGAAATTTTACTCTTTGTATAAATGACTTTTATCTTTTATTTTTTAACTTAATCATATAAAGTTGCTTTATTTATGATTTATGACAAGGGAGTATAATGATAAATGTTGATTACTAGCAGTTTTTATTGCTAAATTGTATATATTTACAACTTTAATACAATATTTTTAGAAGTTTTTATTTAAATTATGGATTGTTAACATACAGTGTGATATTAGTTTCAGGTGTACAATACAGTGATTCAACACTTCCATACAATACTGGGTGCTCATTGGAACAAGTGCACTCCTTAATCCCTATCACTTATTTAACTCATCCTACTCACTTCCCATCTGGTAACCAGGAGTTTGTTCTCTGTAGTTAAGAGTCTGTTTCTTGGTTTGCTTCTCTCTTTTTCCTCACTTTGTTCATTTGTTTTGTTTCTTAAATTCCATATGAGTAAAATCATATGGTATTTGTCTTTCTCTGACTGATTATTTTGTTTAGCATAATACTGTCTAGCTCCATCCATGTCATTGCAAATGGCAAGATTTCATTTTTATGGCTGAGTAATATTCCATTACACATATACACACCACCTCCCCTGTATCCATTCATCAGTCAATGGACACTTGGGCTGTTTCCATAATGCTGCTATAAATATCGGGATGCATGCATCCATTTGAATTATATATTTGTATTATTTGAGTAAATACCCAGTAGGGCAATTACTGGTTTTTGTAGGGTGGTTCTAATTTTAGCTTTTCGAGGAACCTCCATACTGTTTTCCAGAGCAGCAGCACCAGTTTGCATTCCCACTAACAGTGCAAGAGGGTTCCCCTTCTCCATGTCCTTGCCAACACCTATTTTTTCTTGTGTTGTTCATTTTAGCCATTCTGACAGATCTGAGGGGATATTAAAAGGTAACATATGGAATGGAAGAAGATATTTGCGAATGACATATGTGATGAAAGTTTAGTATCCAAAATATAAAAACTTAAAATGTCAACATACAAAAAACAAAAAATAATCCATAAAAATGGGCAGAAGACATGAATGAACATTTTTCCAAAGAAGACATACAAATGGCCAAGAGACACATGAAAAGATGTTCAACATCACTAATCATCAGGGAAATACAAATCAAAATTACAATAAGATATCTTTGTATAAATGGCTTTTAAACATCTATATCCCTTGTCCTCTTCCCTTTCTCGCATGGGCTTATCTGATCATCTATACCCAGAATTATCCCTTCACAAGGAGATTGTCATATGTACCTTTCTTTAAGTTTTCTTGCCTACCAGATGGAGATAATACTATTTTATAGGAATGAGAATGAAAACAAAAGTGTCTTCATTGTTTCTGGCACCTGATAAGGCACTCAATAAACAGTGTATGATGAGGATATTAAAGTGTTAAAAAGAGAAAAAGAAAAGGCAATATTTTAAGTCTTTTTTTAGCCTTTTTAGTGATTCCCCTTGGCTTTAGGCATGCCTGCATTTCCACTGTTCCCTCTATGAACATCTGTGCTTTGATTACATAAACATTCTTGTTTCCCAGATTAGTCTATCCATAAAAACATCTGTGAAAAGATGAGGTATGTGTATAAGCATAATATCTATAAAGAGAGGTTAAAACCACTTTTGGATACATATTGTCTGCAGGTACCCATGTCATCCAGTCCAATTTAATGCTGTCTTTGTGTGTATGCTGAATGAAAGACACAAAAATATTTGGTGAATTACCCATAAACTACATTAAAGAGAGGGATGGGAAGAGTTTTTCCCCACTGATAATCATGAATTTATACACATTGTCTCCTGATTGCCTGTGAAAAGTCCTCCAGTATACAATTACTAATCCAAATATAGTTATGTGGCCTTAAAAACCCTTAAGACACTTTTAGATGCTTCCTGAGGTTACATTTTCAATAGTACCTTTTGATATAGGAGGTACTTAAAAGTATGCTTCATCCTTGGCAAAATGTCCAGTGTTGAGTTCTTCCTGTTTTGCTAAATAACACCTTTGAAAGATTTTTACGTCATCTTGTAATGATCTAAATATGATGTGTACATTAAAATAAATGTTGGAAAAAACACTTCATATACAAAAGAAGAAACCCCTGCAATTTGGGCCAATTTAGAACCAAATCAAAAATTTCTCTGATTTCTGAAGCTATTATTGATCTTTTTAAACTTACTTTGAATGATAAGGTGAAAAATAGAATACAGTTAGCAGAAATCATAGATTTTGGTTTCAGGAAAGTTTCAGAAGTGGTAAAATTCCTATGCAGAGAATTTCCAGCAATTGACAGTCCCTCTAACAAGTCTTATTTTGACCCTTTGTATGCTAAGATAATCATAAAAGGGTCCTTGTCTTTGTTGATGTTTCTGAAATAGCTTTTCTACCTTTATTGGGCTTTGTTTCTGTTGCACCTGGGAGATCAGAACTCTTTCATTTTGCCCTTATATCTAACAGATACTAACAGAAGTGTTTACTGTTTTATAGATTTTCAGTATTAAAAATAATGATGTTAAGCTCTCAAATGATCAAAATTCTCAAAGGTTTTTCCAAACACAACTCTACATATCATGTGTGTCTTGTATGCTCTAATTGTTCATCTCAATGAAGAGTAAAAAATGAGAATCCTGACAAGATTTGATGTTGAGTTTTAGACTTCAATAACTTTAACTCTACAGTAGGATATTTTATTAGCATTTTGAAAGTATTTTTAAAAACGTAAAACAAGGATTTGAAGTGACTTTACAAGGACAATAAGATGAGGCATGGTGCATATTCACTGTAAAAACGTAAGTTGAACATTGTAGAAAGTCTTTAAAAGGTTGATACCTACTTTTCAGGAGAAACACTAAGAAATTCAATATACACTACCTCCACTGGAAACTAAAATTGGGAAATATCCTAAGTATGCTTTTAGGATCCTATCACCCCACTCTCCATACTTATTTTTGATGAACTCCCTTCTATCCAGTGTCTTATGTCTTCCTACTGACACAAGGGCACACACAGAATCTTCCATATCTTAGACACAATGTAAACACTTGGTAAATATTAGTTAATGGTGTGGATGAAGATTCCTTCGACTATTTTAGCCACTTTCCCTCATTTGCAAGGCTGGCTTCATGAGGAGTTCTAGGTTCATAGTTCCAAAATAATTTAGGCTGTGTATGGTCCATGTCAAATGAATCATCTGAGTTCTGATTATTCTTTCTGATCATTGGCAGTGAATCCAATCTAAGCCACTCGTTCAGTCTTATTTCGTCATTAAAAAAGATCACATGACCTAACCAAAATTTGCATCCTCTTGATTTTGTATGTCTAAATATTCAAATTAGACTGACTTTTTGCACTCCATCACTTAACAGTTGACCTGTAAATAGCCAATCCATCCAGAAGTAAAGATGCAGCCTTATGCAGATTCATAATGGCAAGACCCATTTTTCCTTTTAGATTCTCTTAGTTCCCTTTGTCTATGGCAAGAAAATAACACTCATACATTCTGTGTGTTGCACACTTCACAGTCTTCCTCCCTCTACCATATATATCTTCTGCTCCTTCAGTAATTTCTTTAAACTGAGATTATAGTGCCAAATCAGCAGGGAAGAAACAAATGCCGAAAAAGTACAAGTTGTTTAGAATAATATAACATGATAATATCAAAATATTGTATGTTTATTATTTTTTATTTTCCTTTTTAAGATTTATTTATTTATTTGACACAGAGAGACAGACACACAGTGGAAAAAGGAACACAAGCAGGGGGAGCGAGAGAGGGAGAAGCAGGCTTCCCACAGAGTAGGGAGCCCGATGCAGGCCTCTATTCCAGGGTCCTGGGATCGTGACCTGAGCTGGAGGCAGATGCTTAATGACTGAGCCACCCAGGCACCCCTTATTTTTTTCTAATATGTAGATTAAAATAGGTCTATGTAACCTGTAGTCCCTGTTGTTTTCAGTTTGATTTCAACCACTTTAGCCTCTTTCAGCAGATTTAAAAAATTACTGGTTGTATTTTGAAATTATGCAGGTTCATATGTACCTATAAAAAATAATAAAGAGATCCCATATACTCTATATCCAGTTTTCCCCAACTGAGACCTCTTGCACAACTATAGTACAATATCACAGATGGGATATTGACATTGATACAATCCATAAGTGTTATTTAGATTTCCTAATTAGTTTGTTCTTATTTGCATACGTGCAGTTTTACACAATTTTATCATACCTGTGAGTTTGTGTAACTACCACCACAGTTAAGATACTGAACAATTGATTCACCCTACATTGCTCTTTTTAAGTACATCAGCCCTCTTCGTGTTCTCCATTTCTAAATTTTTTTTTTATTTTGAAATGTTTTATCAATTGATACTATGTAATATGTAACACTTTGGAGTGTTTTTATCTCTCCCTCAGAATAATTCATTGGTGATTCATGTAAGTTGAAGCATGTGTCACAAATCCATTCCTTTTTATTGTTGAATGGTATTCCATATTATAAATGTACCACAGTTTGTTTAACCAATCATCTCTTATAGCTCTTTCCAGCTTTGGGCTATTATGAATAAAGCTACTATAAATATTTGTATACAGGTTCTGTGTAAAAAAATATTTTACTGTGGGATAAATGTCCAAAACTGAAATTGTTGGACTATATGATAGTAGAATATTTATTTTTATAAGAACCTAAACATATTTTCTAGAGTGGCTATTGCACTTTCCATTTTTGACAGCAGTGAATAGGTAATTCATTTTCTACACATCCTTGCCAGAATTTGGTGTTGTCAATATTGTTTTACATTCTGATTACTGTGTAGTGATGTTTCATCATGTCTTTAGTTTGCATTTCCCTAATAATTAAGAATACTGAATATTTTCTTATGTGCTTATTTGCCATCAGTATATTCCTTTGGTGGAATGTCTCTTCATGACTCGGGCTCATTTTATAATTGAATTGTTTTTCTTCTTTCTTTTTTTACTGTTATTTTAAGAGTTCTTTATATATTCTATATACTATCCTTTGTCATATATTTGGTTGGCAAATATTTTCTTTCGCTGTGTAACTTGTCTTTTTCTCCTTTAAAAGGATATTTAACAGAACAAGTATTTTTAATTTCATGATGTTCAATTTATTATTTGTTTCCTTTTATGGATTGTGCTTTTGTTGTCAAGTCTAAGAGGTCTTTGCCTAACCCTACATTCTGAAGATATTCTATGTTTTTTTTCCTAAAGAATTTATACTTTTAAGTTTTATATTTATATCCATGAACCATTCTGAATTACTTTTGTACAAGATAGAAATTTTAGGTTGAGATTCATTTTGGGGGTCTATAGATAGCCAATTGTCCTGGCATCATTTTTAAAAATGCTATCCTTCCTTTATTGGATTGCTTGTCACTTTTGTCAAAAACCTATTTTTTTCCATATATGAGTTTAATATTTTTTTTAGTGTTTCAAGATTCATTGTTTATGCCCCACACCCAGTGCTCCATGCAATACGTGCCCTCAATACCCATCACCAGGCTCACCCATTCCCCCATCCCCTCCCCTCCAAGATCCTCAGTTTGTTTCTGAGTCCAAAGTCTCTCTTGTTTCATCTCCCTCCCTGATTTACCCCACTTCCCATTTCCTTTCCTTCTCCTACTGTCTTCTGTATTACTGCTTATGCTCCACCAGTAAGTAAAACCATGTGATACTTGACTTTCTCTGCTTGACTTATTTCACTCAGCATAATCTCTTCCAATCCGGTCCATGTTTCTACAAAAGCTGGATATTCATCCTTTCTGATGGAGGCGTAATATTCCATTGTATATATGGACCATATCTTTTTTATCCATTCATCTGTTGAAGGGCACCTTGGCTCTTTCCACAGTTTGGCAATCGTGGCCATTGCTGCGATGAACATTGGGGTCGATTTGGCCCTTCTTTTCACTACATCTTTATCGTTGGGGTAAATACCTAGTAGTGAATTGCAGGGTCATAGGGTAGCTCTATTTTTAATTTTTTAAGGAATCTCTGCACTGTTTTCCAAAGCGGCTGCACCAACTTGCATTCCCACCAACAGTGTAAGAGGGTTCCCCTTTCTCCACATTCTCTCCAACACTTGTTGTTTCCTGTCTTGTTAATTTTGGCCATTCTGACTGGTGTAAAGTGGTATCTCAATGTGCTTTTGGTTTGAATTTCCCTGATGGCTAGTGATGATGAACATTTTTTCATGTGTCTGTTAGCCATTTGTATGTCTTCTATGGAGAAGTGTCTGTTCATGTCTTCTGCCCATTTTTTGAAGTGATCATCTTTTTTTTGGGTGTTGAGTGAGGAATTCTTTTTTTTTATTGTTACTAAAATTTTTTTCCAGTGTTCCAAGATTCATTCCCTGT
>PITA01010168.1:0-73523 GCA_004023965.1 Spilogale gracilis
CAGTTTCATGAACAAAAAGAAAACCAAGCAATTCCTCTCTGACACACACACAAAATAATGCTACTCAAAGAAAGGCATTTTGAGAAGGAGGCATCAGGTCTCTGAAGGAGCCTGTTCTCACCACTAAGCCACACAGCAGGTAGTTCATTATTCAGGTGGAAAAGGTAGAAGGGACAAATTCTCCAGCAGCCTCTAAAGGAGAGAGGGAGTCAAGAGATTTCACTCGGGTGATGGGGCAGGTTAAGGGAAGGGGGTGTGGAGAGGGGAGGGGAAGGAAGAACCCAAGAGGTGGAGATGAGTCACCCAGAGGGGAAAGAAGTCCAAAAAGTGGCGAAGTTCAAGTAAAAGCGAAGAACGCCTGAGGGGCGAAGAGCGCCTGAGGGGCGTTTTCTCGTTGGGAGGACAGACAAAGGAAGGCAGGGCAGCAACCCAGATGGGTGCTGCGGCTCCCGGAAAGCCGCGGCCGCAGGGCCACAAGGCTGATGATCCCTGAGCCAGCATGCTGAAACCGCAAGAGGGTAGGGGCCAGGAGTCAGGAGGAACAGGCTGTAAGGCAAGGAGCCCTGGCACAGAGAAGCTGTGTGACCTCCCTCAGGTCACACAGGCAGGGCACAATGGAGCTGACGAGCAGAGGTGGGGGGCGAGGGCGGGGAAGCAGGGACAGCGCACAGTCAGCCCGTGGAAATACGCACGGGGGGTGTGTGTGTGTGTGTGTGTGTGTGTGTGTGTGTGTGTGTGTGTGCGTGTGCTCGTCTCACTCTGTCCTCACAAGTAACGCCAAAGGAGCTCAGGTTATTTTTCCTCAGAAAAACAGAACCACCCTTGAGTGTCCAAACACTATGTTTTGCTCATGCTCCCACACACCTGGAATCCGTGCCCCAATGCATGGCATAAATTTTGGCCAAGTGCCCCCTCAGCGTTCTCCTGGTGCGCATCTGAATTCTTCCCACTGGGTCGATGTTGTTTGTGATCTTAAAAACAAAAGTTACTGCAAATTAACAGTCGGTCGTGGCATGACCTCCCGAGGCCTCCTCTCTCACCCTCCCTGGCAGCCCCAGCACCCTGCCCACCCGCCCAGGCAGCTCTCCCCTGTGACTTCTGCTCACCACGGCACGTCTGTAAGAAGTCTGTCACCTACTTGCTCTTCCAGATCTCTGCTCCCCCAAGCCTCCCTCCCCCCAGCGTGCACACGGGCAGCACCGAGCACAGGTGCACTGACCCCCGCCGGGCCTCCCTCCCTCCTCTCCTCCTGCCCTTCAGTCCTCGCAGGCTTGCCGTCCAGATCACGGTCCCGTCAGCCCCCGTCACAGTGAACGCGGGCCCGCGGCTCGCATCCTGCCCACTGTGCCCAGGCTGGGCCCTGATCTGGACAACCGCCAGCAGAGACCACAGAGGCTGCTGCTTCTGGCGCAGACCCGATAGTCGCTCCGGCACGGGAAGCCCGGACAGTAGCAGCTCCGTGCTGACGAGTGGACGAGGCGTATCACAATAATGTCTCTTTTTGTTTTTGTTTTTTTAAAGAATTTATTTTTAAGTAATCTCTACTTAAATCCCCAACATGGGGTTCGACCAAGAGCTGCATGCTCTGCCAACTGGGCCGGCCAGGTGTCCCAATCACGGGTCTACAAAATGTACAGTCCAAAATATCTCAAGTGTATCTGAGAATTCAAATTTAGGAATTCCACGCAGAAGTCTCTCTTTAACTTACAGTTTAACCCCAACGAAAGCACAACCCCTAAAGCACTGGACAAGGTAAAAACTTTTCATCATCCCCAGGAAAAGTATGGATATAATTTTTCTTTCACATTTCTGTTTAATGCTTTGGATAAAAACTTTTTTCTTAATGAGGTGAAACTCACCATTTTAAAGTGAACAGTTCCATGGTGTTGAGCACATTCCCACATCCGTGCAAGCACCGGACCACCTCCACCTGTCCCAGCAGGTTTCACCCCCAGGAGGAAAGCCCTCGGTCACCCCGACCCGCCTTCCAGACTCCTGGCAACCACTCATAACCTTCTGTCTCCTCGGATCTGCCTGCTCCGCACACTTGCAGTCAGGGCCCCTGCACACCCGCTTCTGTCACTGGGCATCATGTCTGAGGTTCAGCCACGCTGCTAGATACGTCATAACACACTCTTTGTTATGGCTGAATAACACACCGGTGTGCAAATGGGCCACGCCGTGTCCCCCACTCGACCTCCTGGAGAAGCAGGGAACGCGTGTGTGCCCGTGCCTGCCAGAGCACCGGTTCTGCGTGCGCGTCTGGGAGCAGATCCCATGGCTCACAACTGATGTACGACTTTTTGAGGAGCTGCCCAAATGGACTTTAGAAAGGCCTGTGAGACATTTATCACCCCAAACCACAACTTCCTGTGCCTTCTGCAGGAGCAGTGTTTATTCCCTCGCTGTACAAAAGGGGAGAACCAGAGCACCGCTCACTCCCCAGGCACGGAGGGCAGGCGCCGCTGAGCGCAAGCCCCAGGCCAGCGTCTCTGCGTCAAGCGGTCCTTACCTGAGAGAGAGTTGCATCTGCACACGCTTTTCTAGCATCCTAGGAAATAAGAAGGACAAAGCATAAGTCAGTAATGTGTCACATATATCCAGTCCCAGGTCTCACACCAAGTCCCGCGGAGCCTCCAGGCACAGTGAGCAGCAAAGGTAGGCAGGAAGAGGGCGGCACCCTCTCTCCACTCCCCTGCTCAAATACAGTCTCCGGCGCCGGCGGCCCTGTGCGCTGTGCTCCAGCTTCTAATGAACAGAGCGCCAGCAGACCCGTGAGTGTGATAACCAGCACAACGCCCCTGGGACCCCAGAAATGGAGCCTGTGCTGGGAGGACCACACCGGAAGCCAGGTGGCACCGGAGAAGCCCAGAGTCGGATGCTGCTTCCTCTCCTGCCTGCCGAGCCTCCTGTACCTTCCCAGACACATGTGTACCTCGCTCCTTCTACCAGCCCAGCAGCCCTGGGGCCCAGAGGAAAAGTCCAAAAAGCACTGGATGTCCAGCCCACAGAACCTTCCTTCCAGATCATGGTAACTAAGGACTTCATCTTCCAGCCAAGCAGTATCTGAGGCTAAACTCCATGAGGAAGAGGGTCTGCAGTCACGACAGCCAAATTCAGGGAAGACTTTCCGGCTACTGTATCTGTTACCTGTTTTCTTATCTATAAAATGACCTTGGGAAGCAAGTAAGAACTACAAAGGGAAATTCTAAGGCTAACTATAAGAGGTTTTCATTATTCTTATGGGATCAAACTTACTAGGAAATATAGAAAATAGAAAGCCATATATTACGAAAAAAAATGAGATAACAGCTTGAAAGGGGTAAAAACTGAGTCCAAGAGTAAATTCAAAGGAACTGAAGACAAATTTCTAAGAAGAAAACTGTTTCTATTATGCAGTCATCTGATGATCAGCTTTTGAAATGACAGCTGGCCACAGGACAGTATTCTCACATACCCACCCCTGCGCGGGGCAGTACGGGTGGCAGTGTGGGTGCCGGTGTCCTAGGACACCATTCTTTAGGATCAAACTGCCTCACTGTAAATTATTTTTATTGCATGAAGCTGGAGAGACTATCAACTGAGAACATGGAAATATACTCAAAGACATTACTGTCATAAACGCGCCAAACATCTAGATTTCAAACTCAGCTTTAATTATCCTATTCGAGGTCATTCTTCTTAATTCTACTTAATGGATTAAATAATTAAAACACCCAAAATTCTGTCATCAAGTATTTCTCTGCCAGCACCTAAATTTTGGGTACGGAGCAAGCTGAGGGCAAGTGCACAGTAGCAGGTCTTTAAACAGGGGGTTCTACCTGTCAATTACAGAGTTCAACGTTTGGTTCTGAATATTACTCCTACTGATGTTATACATGGCCTTTAGTTTTATTTAATTCTTTTAAATATTTCATTCATTTATTTGACAGAGAGAAACACAGCTAGAGAGGGAACATTAGCAGAGGGAGTGAGAAAAAAAGAAGCAGGCTTCCCACCGAGCTGGGAGCCTGATGCGTGGGGCTCGATCCCTGGACTCTGGGATCACAACCTGAGCCGAAGGCAGTCACTTAACCAACTGAGCCACCCCGGCGCCCCTTTGGCCTTTAGTTTTTAAAAAATTATAATGATGGGACGCGGGGGTGGCTCAGTTGGTTGTGTCTGCCTTCAGCTCAGGTCACGTGGGATGGAGTCCCGCATTAGGCTCTTTGCTCTGCGGGAAGCCTGCTTCTCCTCCTACCTGCAAGAAAAATCTTTATCTAAAAAAACAAAGAAAAGAATAATGAGAATTTTGTAAGTGGCTCTTAAACAACTTCACCTCATTTAGTGTAAGAAGATCACAACCTGGGTTTTCATACTGCATAACACAATAAACCGTGGTGATATTACTGATAAACAGGGAAAAGCCAGAAAAGCCATTTTAAGAGCTAAACACAGAGAACTCCAATTCAGTCTTTATTCTAACCCGCAAGTGCTTATGTCACTGGGTGCGGCATTTCTCAGAATAAGCAGAAAGAAGTCTTCTCAGGGAAGCAACCTCTGACTGCTTCATAAAGACAGAAATCTCTACTATCTTTCAGATTAATTTCCAGTCGAATGGACTGGTGAAAATGTGTATAATGGGCATGTTATTTAGTGCAAAGGCTTCCATGCCAGCTGTGATGAGAAATGCCACTGAGGACAAGAGGCCATCTCTTTCGTCCCCTTAAACCAGAGTACATCCAAATCCATGATCACGGAGTTCCCCACACAGCGAGGTCGCTTCCTACTTGGGCCCCAGGGGAAGCACCTGCTCTGCTCAGTCGCTGGGCAGCAGCACTGGGGGTGGTCACTGTCCCCCTCACTTGCATAGGTCGATACAGTCACTTCGTAAATAATGTGCACCTACACATTCTGTTCCTCCTTAATCCATCCATGAGCTCACGGACTTGAAGACAGGCCACTGTCTGACCAGCAACCCTGAGCGCCCCTGTGTCCTCAGAATCGAAAGTGGGATGAGGGCGCCTGGGTGGCTCAGTCAGGCGTCAGACTCTTTTTTTTTTTTTTTTTTTTTTTTCAGGCGTCAGACTCTTGATCTCAGCTCAAGTCTTATTCTCAGGCTTGTGAGGCTCAAGCCGCGAGCTGGGCTCCACACTGGGCACAGAGCCCACAGGCACGCACGCATGCATAAATAATGGGATGAGATGGTCCTTGGGATCTTTCAACTCAAAAACAAATTTAAGAAAGCAAGGCCTCTTAGAATCATTTACCACGGCTTGTTTAATTCCCTATGCCCTGCATTCTTTTTTTTTTTTTTAAGATTTTATTTATTTATTTGACAGAGAGAAACACAGCGAGAGAGGGAACACAAGCAGGGGGAGTGAGAGAGGGAGAAGCAGGCTTCCTGCCGAGCAGGGAGCCCGATGTGGGGCTCGATCTCGGATCTTCGGGATCATGACTTGAGCCGAAGGCTGTCGCTCAACCAACCGAGCTACCCAGGCACCCCTGCCCTGCATTCTTTAACAAAGTATGTATTCCTTCGGTAGTCAGGGAAAAAAGGGTATTTTTTCTTTTTGAAAGAAAAAAGGGTATTTTTTCTTTTCTTCCCTTCCTGTTTGGTGTAATGGACTTCACCATCCATCCCTGTGCTGCACAAAGAAAGCAGCACAGACTTCGCCCCTGGGACCGGCCTGGACGGGAGAGTATACAGAAGGCTGCGGCTCAGGAGCTCTCCTCCGAGTGTCCAGGGTGGGAGCTGTGAGCGCACTCTCGGGGTTCTGGGATCCAGTCCTGCTCTGCGCTCCCGGCTCAGCGGGAGCCTGCTTCCCCCTCTGCCCCTCCCCCCAGCTTGTGCGCACATAAGCCTCCCTTCCAAGCGAATAAAATTTTTTTAAAAAATAAAAATAATAAAAAAGAAAATATTTTATTTTTCTTTCTTTCTTCTTTTTTTTATTTTTATTTATTTTTATTTTTATTTTTTTTAAAGATTTTATTTATTTATTTGACAGAGAGAAACACAGCGAGAGAGGGAACACAAGCAGGGGGAGTGAGAGAGGGAGAAGCAGGCCTCCCGCCGAGCAGGGAGCCCGATGTGGGGCTCGATCCCAGGTCTCCGGGATCATGACCTGAGCCGAAGGCAGTCGCCCAACCAACTGAGCCACCCAGGCGCCCCTCTTCTTCTTTTTTTTAATGAGAGAGAGCGAGAGAGCATGAGAGAGCATAAGCAGGGAAGGCAGAGGGAGAGGCAGGAACAGATTCCTAGCTGAGCAGGGAGCTCAATGTGGGGCTTGAGCCTAGGACCATGACCTGAGCTGAAAGCAAATACTGAACCAACTGAGCGACCCAGGCATCCCCATAAACTTTCTTTACCCACCATGAACATATCTGACCCCATAACGCACAACTTCTAATCGATAACCTACAGCTGCTAGAAAAACAAAAGTCGGAACTCTATACTCTGGAAGGTGGACGGACTATTAAATATGTCTGATCACAGCAAACCGTTAAAAATACCAAGTCTTGCTTATTTTTATTGAGCTATATCTGATTTTAAAAGATTTTATTTGTTCATTTGAGACAGAGAGAAAGACGGCGTGAGCATGAGCGGGGGAGAGGGAGGAGAAGCAGACTCCCCACTGAACTGGGAGCCCAACACGGGGCGCAACCCCAGGACCAGGAGGGAGATCATGACCTGAGCCAAAGGTCAGACGCTTAATCGTCTGAGATACCCAAGTGCCCCACAGAGCCGATCTTTTCAATGTTAGAATTTGAAATTTGAAAGATACTGTTTCCTCTTTGCTGTAGATCTTCGAAAATTCCCTAATCTTTTCCAAGCAGAAGGAAAAAAGTTGGCTACCATGATCCTGATGCTTTTTTCCCTAATTACTACCAGGCTTTCTGAACACAGAGCTGGTCAACTGAAAGGAGTAAGTCTTCACCTCCCCCTGCCTTTTTAAAAAGATTTTATTTATTTGTTTGACAGAGAGATCACAGATAGGCAGAGAGGCAGGCAGAGAGAGAGGAGGAAGCAGGCTCCCCGCTGAGCAGAGAGCCCGACGCGGACCTCGATCCCAGGACCCTGGGATCATGACCTGAGCGGAAGGCAGAGGCTTAACCCTCTGAGCCACCCAGGGGGCCCACGTCTCCACCCTTATAGCAGATGCAGGAAAATAAAGTGTTGCTTGGACACATACTGAAAAGTGATGCTCTGAGGAGAGCTGGGCCTTGAGAAGCCCCCTCCCTTCACCAAGTGAGCATCAATCTGCCTCAATGTCCTGGAGGATGGGTTTTCCGAGGGTCGACCCCTCTTTGTCGCCATCGTTTTATCAACGGTGTGAGAACAGGAACAAGTACTTGTAGTTCACACTCTCTAGAAAACGTTCACTACAGGTACTGTCTCACAGAATGGGAGGAGAGCGGAACTCATGCCTTCAGAGCCCTCCCAGTGGGCCAGGCTGGGATTTAAAGCTGTAGAACTCCGGGGGTACCTGGACGGGGGGGCTGTGACCCTCTCCAGCCGAAAGTGCCTTCCCGCATTTAACACCTGTCGACACGTGCAGATGCCGGGGCCCATCCCAGGACGCTTCTCCAGGACACCTTCCACTGCTATTGGTAACACTCTTGTTTTTAAACAAGCTTCCTGTCGTCAACCGAACAGTCCCAAGGGAGGGGAGCAGACACCATGCTCTACACATTGACCAACAGAATGTCGTGAATGGGGGGGAATGTCACGACTGAATCCCCAAGGTCAAGAAAAAATATACGGAGACACATTTGTAAATTCTATGAAAACATTTTTTGTATATTCACGTAACGATATCCTGGAAAACAAAACCCTAAAAAGCACACGCTAGGCCAAAGGCCAAATGTCCGACTCTAATCAGCACAGCCAAAGAAATTCCGTTCTGATCCCAAGCACTGAGTAGTCATCCTGAGAGCCACCTTGCCCACAACAGGAAGCACGTCACCTGAGGCCCAAGTGCCCTGTAAACGAAGTCGAGCACGCGCAGCTACGTACCCGGATCTGGCTTTTGAGCTGCTCGGCCTCCTGCCGCAACTGGTCCAGTTCACTCATCTTCACGTCCTGTGCTCGTCGGCGCTGCCTCAAGGGATCTGCGGTCTGAAACAGAAATATGAGCATGAAAAATGAATGAACAATGGCTGAGAGACTTTGTGAAGCAGGTAAGAGAAGGGAATCGGCACTTTGAGAGCTGTGATTGCAGGTCAGAGCACTGTCCTTCGGCATTCGTCGGAACTCCTAAAGTTCTACCAAGCAGGGCTGCATTGATAGAATGTCATTACTACTGTCCACTTGCTTTGACGGTCACAATGTCTACTATACCACTCAAAAGATGCTGCTGGGCTGAAAAAGGAAAAATCCACTAAGCAGCATTTTTCATGAAGGATCTGAGTCTCACTCTAAACCCAAGAACGTAAGAGTGATGTTAGAAGAGCTCTCACACAGACACGCGGGGGGAGTCCGTTCAGGAGACGAGCAGAATGACAACCTGACAACCCAGAACCTCAACACCACAGTGATGCTCTGGAAACCATGACCCCCCCCCCAGGATGTTGGAATGTTTACACAGCAATTCTGCAAGCACTCAGTGTGGTATCGAGCAGGCCTCTGATTGAGGGGCATCTCCCTCTCCCACTAAAATGGAGGCCAAAGAAACAGAAGCCCTAGGGTGCCTGGGTGGCTCAGTTGGTTGGGCGACTGCCTTCGGCTCAGGTCATGATCCGGGAGACCCGGGATCGAGTCCCACATCGGGCTCCTTGCTCAGCGGGAAGCCTGATTCTCCCTCTCTCACTCCCCCTGCTTGTGTTCCCTCACGGGCTGTGTTTCTCTGTCAAATAAATAAAATCTTTAAAAAAAAAAAAGAAAGAAACAGAAGCCCTAACTGCACGCTTACAGGCCCAGGCCGAATTCGGCTCAGTACAAGCCCCACTCTTAACTGCGCCGCACCCCACTCATCAGAAAGCACTCCTTAAATCAGACTCAAAACAAAAACCACCCCGTTAAACTAGACTTATCTTCTCAAAGGGAATGTTGTCATCGGGGCTGCATTTCTGACCAAGAACATGAATGTTATATCAGTCATAATTATGACCAATGCATCACAAAGCTGAAAATATAATTACCAACGTTTCTTAATCGCCTAAGCCTACAATGAGCTCCCACATGCAAATATGGCTTACCAAAGAGCCTCAACGTCTATGCAAACACACACTGGAGATTCCACGCAAGAGTGACAGTTAATATTATATACATCAGATACTTAATCAACAATAGTTATTTTCTGGAGATTGAAAGACATCTGGGCAAACTGTCCAGAGGACACAGGAAGCATATTTGAGTTCCCAGCCTAGACAAACTTTCCTATTCTGCACAAAAGCATTTAAAATAAATTTACATGGTTTACATTACAGAAACTTGATGTATACTTACTGATGAAAACAAAAATATCTTTCCCAATAAGAAATACCTTTAAAAAGTGTGTGTGAGGGGCGCCTGGGTGGCTCAGTGGGTTAAGGCCTCTGCTTTCGGCTCAGGTCATGGTCTCAGCGTCTTGGGATCGAGGCCCGCGAGAGCCTGTTTCCTCCTCTCTGCCTGCCTCTCTGCCTACTTGTGATCTCTCTCTCTCTCTCTGTCAAATAAATAAAATACTTAAAAAAAAGAAAATTGTGTGTGAGTGGCGCCTGGGTGGCTCAGTTGATTAAGCGACTGCCTTCAGCTCAGGTCTTGATCCTGGAGACCCGGGATCGAGTCCCACATTGGGCTCCCTGCTCGGCGGGAAGCCTGCTTCTCCCTCTCTCACTCCCCCTGCTTGTGATCCCTCTGTAGCTGTGTTTCTCTCTGTCAAATAAATAAATAAAATCTTAAAAAAAAAAAAAAAAAGTGTGTGTGAGTTCTCAGTTCTTGCTTTCAGCTGTGCTATTCACAACTACAAAAACAGGCCAGGCGGGAGGCTGAGGGGCAAGGGGGTGCACGCAGGGCCTCCAGAAAGCAAGCGACAGTCGCTAGCACTGACCTTCAGTGAGTCTGCGGAGCCACCAGGAAAGGCCTTACAAGGACGGGATGGGACACAGTTTCAGAAATATTTCAGACCAAAATAGTTGTTTCTAAAGTGATTACTTTAAGTGGGTGCTGGGCACACGTAGAAAGCTTCAAAGATACCCCAAGCCACCCTGAGGCTCGATGGAGGAGAGGCCACACTGCAGACACTTTACCTGTGTGGTGCCTGGGCTAAGGCTCTCCCCAGTCTTCATGTACAGACTCTTCAGAACTGTAATTTGTGGACAGTAACATACATGACAGGAAGAGTGCCAAGAGGAGATAATTTCTAAAGCAGAGTGCTGTGACGCTGTCGTCCGGATTTGTGGCTGCCCCGTGTCCTTCTGCCGGCCGGGACACCCTGCCACCCCTCACACGCACTTCTGTGGGGGTACCACACCTCACCCACAACCATGCAGAGCTGGGGGTGGTCTTATGCCAGCAACACCACCGTACCCCGAGGGCAGAGAATTGTTCTGTCTGTAAAGAAACCATTTTGTCCAATCCTTCCAAAATCAGTGTTGAAGAGAAATAACAGCTAATGTTTGGCATGGGGTAAACAGAATTACTTTTATAAATAAATAAAATCTTAAAAAAACAAAAACAAAAATGGGGGGGCACCTGGGTGGCTCTGAGATTAAGCCCCGTGTTGGGCTCTGTGCTTGAGATTCTTCCCCTGCCTCTGCCCCCTACTTGCAAAAATGCTCTCCTTTTTTAAAATAAATAAACTGGGCGCCTGGGTGGCTCAGTTGGTTGGGCGACTGCCTTCGACTCAGGTCATGATCCCGGAGACCCAGGATCGAGTCCCACATCGGGCTTCTTGCTCAGCGAGGAACCTGCTTCTCCTTCTGCCTGTGCTCTCCCTCTTTCTGACAAACAAAATCCTAAAAAACCACCACCACCAACAACAAAACCCTGGGCGCCTGGGTGGCTCAGTGGGTTAAGGCCTCTGCCTTCGGCTCAGGTCATGATCTCAGGGTCTTGGGATCGAGGTCCACATCAGGCTCTATGCTCAGGGGGAGCCTGCTTCCTCCTCTCTCTCTGCCTGCCTCTCTGCCTATTTGTGATCTGTCAAATAAACAAGTAAAATCTTTAAAAAACAAAACAAAACAAAAAGACCCTCCAAAACTTAAAATTGTTAGTTTTACTCAACAAACATAACTTCTGATTATTACTTCAACACTAAAAAGTTGAGGTAATTTTTAAAGTAAGGACTAAAAACAACAAGCTCTTAGGATCTAGGTAAACAGGAAGTATTTTCTGAGATGTTGGGTCTTTAGGTAAAGACCCAAATTCTTTTTTTTTTTTTTTTTTTAAGATTTTATTTATGTATTTGACAGAGAGAAACACAGCCAGAGAGGGAACACAAGCAGGGGGAGTGAGAGAGGGAGAAGCAGCTTCCCGCCGAGCAGGGAGCCCGATGTGGAGCTCGATCCCGGGTCTCCGGGATCATGACCTGAGCCGAAGGCAGTTGCTCAACCAACTGAACCACCCAGGTGTCCCCCCTTTTTAATTTTTTTTTAAAGTTTTTATTTGACAGATCACAAGTAGGCAGAGAGGCAGGCAGAGAAAGAGGGGGAAAGCAGGCTCCCCCCTAAACAGAGAGCCCAATGTAGGCCTAATCCCAGGACCCTGAGATCATGACCTGAGCCAAAGGTAAATGCTTAACGACTGAGCCCCCCAGGCACCCCTACAATTTTTCTTAAATTACATTCTCTATTCTCCATGTCAAAGGTTTATTTTCTTTTTTTTTTCTTTTTTTAAAGATTTTATTTATTTATTTGACAGAGAGAGAGAGATCACAAGCAGGCAGAGAGAGAGAAGGAAGCAGGCTCCCCGCTGAGCAGAGAGCCCGATGCGGGCCTCGATCCCAGGACCCTGAGATCATGACCTGAGCCGAAGGCAGAGGCTCTAACCCACTGAGCCACCCAGGCGCCCAAATGTTTACTTTCTGAAATTGAATCTAGAAAAGAAGTTTATTTATAGATGGACGGACCTTCACTGATTAAGGGGCCTTCCTGTCCCCGAGCACCTGGCTGAGATGCTCGAAGCTAATGGACACTGACCTGGCAGCATAGCCCGGGTGCGGAAGGTGGGACAACACGGCCATCGCAGTCAGCAGTCACCCAAAGAGAAGCTGGCAACCCACAGACAGAAGGAGTGTGCGCCCAAATACAGAGTGGAACTCAGGGGAAGCAAAAAACTTTCTAATTCCCATAAATTAGAAGTTCACTCCAAATGCTCTTCTCTGAGGATTCAGTGAATGAAGTAAGGCACAGAACAGTGTGTGCGTGCGGATGTGTGTCTCTCTATACATCAAGAGGACAAACGTCTATGGTGATGTGAGCAGTGTTTTTCTGTGCATGTGAGAAAATGCTAATAGTGGTTGTTTTCAGAGGACGGCACAGGAATAGTGAGGTGGTTTTTATTTTTCACACTTTTACATATAGTATTTTTCCTTTTTAAAATAATGGTAACAGATTATCTGGGCCCTGAAACCAAGAAGCATTCATATTGTTTTGTCCATACTTTTTGGTTTGAAAAAACAAAACAAAACACCAAAAACTAGTTAATGTTAACTTTTAACTGGAAGAACTACTACATATCACTATAAGGGAATGGAGCGGCGCCTGGGTGGCTCAGTTGGTTAAATGATTGCATTCGGCTCAGGTCATGATCCCACATCGGGTTTCCCGCTCGGCAGGAAGCCTGCTTCTCCCTCTCTCAATCCCTCAGCTTGTGTTTCTCTCTGTCAAATAAATAAAATCTTAAAACAAAAAAACAAAAAAACAATAAGGGAATGAAATAAACACTTGGAAAAATGCCTGTCATACATTAAATCAAAAACAAAGTTGTGGGGGTGCCTGGGTGGCTCAGATGGTTAGGTGACTGCCTTCGGCTCAGGTCATGGTCCTGGAGACCCGGGATCGAGCCCCACATCGGGCTCCCTGCTCAGCGGGAAGCCTGCTTCTCCCTCTCTCACTCCCCCTGCTTGTGTTCCCTCTCTAGCTGTGTTTCTGTCAAATAAAATCCTAAAAAAAAAAAAAAGTTGTGTAAATTTTAGCTATATTTTTTTTAAAAGATTTTATTTAGAGAGAGAGAGAGAGAGAGAGCGAGGAAGAGCAGGGGGAGCGGCAGACAGAGGGAGAGGGAGAAGCCAACTCCCCATGGAGCAGGGAGCCCAAGGTGGGGCTCAATTCCAGGACATGAGCCAAAGGCAGATGCTTAACCAACTGAGCCACCCAGGCATCCCTAATTTTGGCTATTTTAGAATATTAAAAAAATAGGGGTGCTTGGATGGCTCAGTTGGTTAACCAACTGCCTTCGGCTCAGGTCATGATCCTGGAGACCCGGGATCGAGCCCCACATCTGGCTCCCTGCTCAGCGGGAAGCCTGCTTCTCCCTCTCTCACTCCCCCTGCTTGTGTTCCCTCTCTAGCTGTGTTTCTGTCTGTCAAATAAATAAAATCTTTAAAATAAGAAAAAAGATTTAAAAATATATTTTAGTTTTAAAAAGACATTTAAAAAGACTAATAGCATTTTGTTAGAATAACTGGTCATATTTTTCTCATTTTCCAAATACTGATAATGCAATTTATGTTTGATTAAAAAAAATGTACATTTTAAAAGTCTTACTTACATGGAATCACTTTGCTTTTCTCTTCACTCTCCTTAGTTCCCCAAAGCCTTGTGAGCACCCAACCATCGGGTCTCCGTGGCCTGGCCCCCTTCTCTCCTCTGGCTGCTAAAGTCAAGGCTGAGCTGTGGCCCTGCTGACTCAGGGCCTTCAGCCATCTAATCCACTAAGACAGGACCTGCTGAGAGCTTCACATCTGTTCTTTATGACCCACATTGCCATTCGCTTTTATTCAAAACTTTTGTTCTAGAAATACTTTTCATAGAAATTTAAATAACTTAGAAGTATACGATCTGCCCTAATTCAGATTATACCCAACATCTTTGTAAGTCAAAGTGTTAACACAAATTTTTTATTCAAATATTTCACATTTGCAATGTAACGTGCTTCAGGTGGCCCCCATCCCTTCACTGCCCTCCCACTAAGACCACAGTAAGGTGTGGGAAGGAGCTTGGAGGTGCCCCCAGTCACTGACAACGACATTCACACTGCAAGGCTGTTAATGACAAAATGGTGTGATTATACCCACAAAATGATTCTAAGGTTTGGTTCTGACACATACAAGGAATGTGACACCGCATCACTTTTCGGTGGGCTCCCTGGGGGAACGGTGTTAGCTTATCACAGGGCTGAAGGCTAAGACGCAGCTGGAAAGTGCTCGTCAGCCTTGCAGTGACCAGGCTGTGCGGCACACCTCTCAACAGCGCCGCCACAATGCACACGCGTGGCCTCAGCGTGGCCTCAGCCTGAGCCGCGAGCTCTGGGCCGGGTGCTGCGCGGCTCTCAACAGCGGGAGCTCGGCCGGCCTTTCCAGAAAGTGCTATTTTACACCAAATGAGGAGTTTCTGCAATTCCGGACAAGCAAGCCACAGCAAAACCAAAGGCAAGTCCAACAAATAAAGGAAAGGAACTATTTTAGGGAAGGAAGAGGGAAGGAAGGAGGAGGAAGTTGGGAGGGTTGTTTTGAATGAAAGCCAGATGGAGAAGCAGGAGGTCAGGGTAAAGACGGTTTCCCACTGGTTGAGCCGCAGGGCCAGTGGATTTTTTTTCTTTTTTTTTTAAGTAGGCTCCACACCCCACCCCGAGGTCAAGGGTCATGTGTTCCACCAGCTGAGCCAGTAGGGCTCCCTGGAGCAGTGGCTCTCTTATAAGAGATCTAATGCACATCTTTTCCCACTGGAGCCTGTAACTGATGATTCTCCCTGCAACTGACACCCAGTGGTACCGGCTTCCTCTATCAACCACTCCTTCTAGGGTCCCCAGTCCGCTTTACTGAGGTTTCCTGCCCTTTTCACACACCTGTGAAACTTCATAAATCAGGGGCAGAAGTTGGCTAACTAGCTCAGCCACAAAAGTGCCCTACCTCATCTCCCAAGCTGAAGAAGCCATTTTGGGAGAAAGGGTTCTGCATGAAGAATTTAGACCGATTTCATCAGTTTTTTGTTTTTCATTCACTCCCAAATCCAAGTTAATCTCCAAAATTACTACATGCAAATCCAAAGGACAAGGAAAGCACAGAAACCCTCCTTCCAGTACATGCGGCCCTAAGACCACCGGGAGCCGCGGCACGCAGCAGGACAAGGCTCCCACGCTCGCCAGCAGGTGCCGTGGCTGAAGCAGGTGCCGTGACAAGCGCTACGGCTGCTCCGTCCAGGAGGAGCCCCGGCACCTGAAGGTGTATGCTAACATGTGTAAGGAGAGAGTGACAAGTATGAAGTTAGCTTTACAACAACCAAAAAGGAAGAAAACCGGCAAGGGCAGATATAAAACAGGACCAGGTGTGCACTGGTGAAGTCCTCACCATTCACCTTTGTCTGCATTTCAATTTTCCACTAGGACGGGGTTGTGTGTTTGTTTTTTAAAGACTTTATTTATTTATTTGACAGAGAGAGAGATCACAAGCAGGCAGAGAGGCAGCAGAGAGAGAGGAGGAAGCAGGCTCCCTGCTGAGCAGAGAACCCAACGCGGGCCTCGATCCCAGGACCCTGAGATCATGACCTGAGCCGAAGGCAGAGGCTCTAACCCACTGAGCCACCCAGGGGCGCCTGGGTAAGTAATGTTTTTTTTAAATGTTAGCAACTCTGTATCTTGATTCAAAATCCACATGTACAGACTTCAGAGGAGATCGGGAAAATCTGAATATGGTGTGAGTGCTTGGCGGCGCGAGCTTCGAGCTGCTGTTCTTGTCGTCACAGTGGGAGTGAAGGTCACAGAGTCAGAAATACTTCCCACCCATGGGTGAAATGAGGCGATCTGGGCATTTGCTTTAAAATACTCCAAGATAAAATAGTAGGAAGAGGGAAGATAATTAAACGAAACTGGCAAAATTCCATAAATGCTGAGATGGGTGATTTCGCGATATTCTTCATTTACGTTTGAACACTCTCAGAATGAATTTTTTTGAAGTCAGTATTTCTTGGTATTGTCTGACTACATTGCGAACATGTGTTCAATCTGTCATAACCCTCTTGATTTAAGTCTGGGAGCACAGAGACGCCTGGGTGGCTCAGTCAGTGGAGCGTCCAACTCTTGATTTTGGCTCGAGTCACGATCTCGGGGTCGTTGCATCAAGCCCTGGGTTGGGCTCCATGCTGGGTGCGGCGTCTGCGGGGTTCTCGCTCTCCCTCTTCTGCGCGTCCCGCTCCCCTGGCTCTCAAATACATACAATGTTAAAAAAAAGTCTGGGGGAAAAAAGTCTGGGAGACAGGCATCCCCCATATAGGGCATGCAGTGTCCTCTCAGTTTTCCTTCAATGACACAGACTGACTGCCCTTCAGCTGCTTGTGAGGAGGACTCAATCCCCAAATTTGTCTGAACAACTGAATGGTCAACCCCAGAGGCTTATATATCATCCATGTTTCAAAAGTGATAAAAGTTAGTATTACATTTTGATGATATAGTACCATCAAATCAGCTTCTATGAAGTAGCAGATATCAGAATATTCAATGAAATAAAGAGTAAACTGTGCCTAGTTTTTATATGCGGAACCAGATGGTAATGAAGATGCAGAAAGGAAATGCAATTACACGTTACACCCTCATTTGGCTCTGGTTTAGTGATCCGGCAAACTTTTACATGTCATTTGAAAATTACGCTATTAGGATGCAGTGTATTTAAATAGTCTGCCCTCAACATCTCAGATTTCTCCTCAGATTTCCCTGCATCTCAGTTTTCTGATGCAAATTTTAAACAGCCCCCTACTTAGTTAAGTGGTTTCCTATTAGATAAAGCACATACAAAAGACTTCTACTCGGCATGTTTTACATTTATGTACAAAGTGTAATTTTCTTAACTTACCATTTAACCCCATTTAAAGTGCATCACTTAAAGCATCAGGACGATGTAAAAATTTAATCATCCTCAGTAGAAATAAATTCATACAACAATCATGTTAGTTCTGCAAACAGAAAAATAAGACACAAGAAACAATGTCTACATACACCGAACATGTACTTATTAGCTCTACAAAGGGTCTGATCCTCCTGGGGTCCCCAGCTGACATTCTAGGAAACAGGAGGAGGGGCGCCTGGGGGGCTCAGCTGGTTGAGTGACTGCCTTCAGCTCAGGTCATGATCCCAGAGACCCGGGACTGAGCCCCACATCGGGCTCCCTGCTCGGTGGGAAGCCTGCTTCTCCCTCTCTCACTCCCCCTGCTTGTGTTCCCTCTCTCGCTGTATTTCTCTCTGTCAAATAAATACGTTAAAAAAAAATCTTAAAAAAAAATTTTTTTTTTAAATTAAATCTAGGGGCACCTGGGGGGCTCAGTCGGGATCCCAGGATCATGACCTGAGCCGAAGGCAGACGCTCAACCGACTGAGCCACCCACGCGCCCCGACAGTTTCTTTTTAAAGAAGACCACTTATCATACGACCACCTGCTGAAATCCTGAAGAGGAGGCGGGTGCTGCGATGGCTGTCCTCCTGGGCTGAGGTGCTGTTCCTTCCCGGAGTCCAGACCTGAGTCTGCAGGGCACCACTTTTAGGAGCCTTGTTTGGTCCTGATGGAGTTTCATCCTTTCTCCTTGACACTGCAGAGAACAGGCGCCCCGGCTGGGCAGGGTGGCCGCATCTGCCACAGGCTCACTTCTGAAGGTGGCCGGCCTCAGAGCCACGGTGGCGGCACCGTGTGCGCCTCTTACTGGGACACTTTCCGGATGACAGCACCCCTTTAATCATCTCCCTTCTGCAGCCGAGACCAGAGGTCAGAAGGCACTTCATTATTCTCGAGCTGTGCTAAATAATCTTACACTCAGGCTAATTTAAACTCCTGAACTTGAGAACTTCAAGAACCTGAAACTTGTCCACCTTGTATTTCTAACTGACAGAGCACCAAATGGCACCTGGAGGACCAGCTCGAGGGAGTTGAGCCCAGACCCCCCCTTGTAGTGCTGCTGCTGGGAGGAAGGCCTCCGGGGGGGCGGAGACACCTGGCCCAGCTCCAGCCGCAGCCTCCTACACAGCACCTGCCCTACGGGCCCCAGGAAGCCAAGGAAAGTACAGCATGCTGATGACAGCCGCTGGTCTCTGCCCAGGAGCTCCTGGGGACATTGTTCTCACTCTCCGGCCCCCGACAAACGTCCCTCATCTTCTAGCAGCCCCTCCTCCCCAGTACACAGGTCTCCTTGACGTGCCTCTTCCAGAGCCATACGCTCCCGCTCGAAGGCCACCTGATTCTTCCTTCCCACCTGCAGGCAAGGGCCAAGCTTTGTCCACGGTTTGAAGAGTGAGCCACGAGAGCAGCAGCACACGTACAAGCTGTAGAGACACATCCCCACGATGCACGTACACAGCGGTGACAGATGGTCTGATACCCCAGGGAGCCAGCGTCTCGGCGAGCAGAGCCACCCTAAACTGCTCCTCTCAAAACTGATTGTAAATTCAGACAGCCTGCAGCCTGCATCTCCCTCCAAACTACAGAAACCAAAAGCATGACTCATACGCATCAATATATATTAATTTCTTCTGAATATGTCTTGATTTTCACCGAACAGCTCAGTGATTCTTCACCATCAGATCCTTTCTGTCGCAGTGGGAACAGGTGCAGCCTGCTTGCTTTCTGACCAGGCGTCATGTCCAGTTTGAGTCCAAAGACTTCTTCTCTTCTCAGCAGCACTCTTGGCCTTCCTCTACAAACACCTTATTCATTAACTCACATTTGTTTATTAAGCACCTGCCATGGACAGAGGATATTATTGTGAAAAATACAAACTCCCATCCTCGGGCATCAGAGTCTAAAGAGTGATAGTCAAATGTCCTTTTAAGGATTAGACTCAGAAAATCTGGATGATTTCACCACTTGGATACCTAACCACTTCAGAAGTAAAAGGGGATTTATGAGTCACTTCCAGGTCATAGCTGTGACTTAGGAGCACATACTGTGTCCTCACACGTGTCCTCACCATCTGGGGAAGAGGTCCGACCGATTGTCCACATGGTAAACAAGAGATATGGACGGAGTCCCAAATGGCAACGCCGTGATTCTGAAGGAGGCTCTCTCTGGAGCTACCCATGCCAAGTGCCGTAAGCAGTCTGGACCACAGGAAAAATCACCCTTCCTTGTCACCTACATGCATACGTCCCCCCAGCAGGACAAGCTCTCTTGACACTGATGCAACAGAAGGCACACCACCTCAGGACAGCCTTCTGAGCTGGAAGGCGGGAGACGTTTTCTTACAGTTGCAGATGCTCCGTCAGGGACAAGACATCTCAGTTCCTGCACTTTCAGGGGAAGCAACTTAAAACTGCTTTCCGGCTCAGGTCATGAACTCAGGGTCCTAGGATAGAGGCCCACATCGGGGTCTCTGCTCAGCAGCGAGCCTGCTTCCTCCTCTCTCTCTGCCTGCCTTTCTGCCTACTCGTGATCTCTCTCTCTCTCTGTCAAATAAATAAGTAAAATCTTAAAAAAAAAAAGTAAAAAGAAATATATTAACATTAATTTAATTTTTTTTAAAAAGATTTTATTTATTTGACAGAGAGAAACACAGCAGCGAGAGAGGGAACACAAGCAGGGGGAGTGAGAGAGGGAGAAGCAGGCTTCCCGCCGAGCAGGGAGCCTGATGTGGGACTCGATCCCGGGTCTCCGGGATCATGACCTGAGCTCAAGGCAGTCGCTTAACCAACTGAGCCACCCGGGCGCTGTCTTAATTTAATTTTTAAAGATTTTTTATTTATGTGTTTGACAGAGAGAGAGACACAGTGAGAGAGCGAACATAAGCAGGGGAAGTTGAGGAGGGAGAAGCAGGCTCCACAGTGAGCAGGGAGCCTGATGCGGGGCAGGATCCCAGGACCCCGGGGTCATGACCTGAGCCAAAGGCAGACACTTCACAGACTGAGCCACCCAGGTGCCCCAGGTTAACATTAATCTTAAATGATATATTTCTTTAACCTAATATGTCAAAAATGTTATTTCAACATGTAAATAATACAAAACAATTACAAATGGGTATTTCATGTTCATGTGTCACGCTAAGTTTTTGAAATCCAGTGTGTGTTTCACATGTTGATGTGGACCAGTTTCATTCCTAGTGGTCCCCAGTCAACACGTGGCCAGCGGCCAGCACAGCACTCAGCCCTCCTCCCCTCTCCAGGCTGATGGGAGACCCTCGGTTGGGGGCAGACGGGGGGGGGGGGCGGCGGCAGCGCACACAGTCCCCATTCCTGTCTGCTCAGTCACGCATCCCTCCTTTCGGCCTCACCTGACTGGTCGCCCAACCAGTAGACGGTGGCCATCAGGGCTAACAGTGCTCACTGGGGCAGGAGACTGTAACGTACCTGGGGGATGGCGGCTCAGGGAACCGGCAGGAAGGGTTAGGATGAGTCGGAGCCAGAGAGCAGGGAGCAGGGACCCTCAGTGAGGTTCCTGCTCCCTCTGGAGTCACAGGGGACAGCCGCTGAGCCTTCCCCCTGAATCCCATGGCTGGTGCCTCATGAGAGCCCACCTGCTCAGCACGTTCCCGTGTCTCAGCTGTTAGCCCGCAGCGTCTCTGCTTCCAGCACGGAGCCCAGAACCCAGCACTTCCTGTGGGATCAAAACCGTTCAATCGACCCGTCTCAGAGCCAGACTTCATACGTGATTCACGTGGTCCGAGAAACAGACGGCACACATCCAGAGAAAGGCCCAGCGGGGAGGGTGGTGCGAACTGGCGAGCAAGCACGTGCACGACGGAAGGAGCGGCCTCTCTCTGCCTCCGCTTTTAAGTCTGAAAGTGCAGTTACAGTACCCACACTCACACGCTGTGAGGGGCCAACGCGAAGCCACGCGAGGCCCTGAAAACCTGACTGGACTACAGTAAACTTTCACTAAATAGGACTTACACAAGTAGTAGCAAGATTTTTTGGCCTGAAATTATTTAATAAAATTACCTCCTTCTTCACCTGCCAGACTTTCTGCCCAGAGTCAGTGGAGTAGGCAAAAACCAAGACCACCGCTGAAACACAGGGGGTCACTAGGCAGAGACAAGACTTGCTCACATCACTTTTGAATTGTTCATTTAGTTTTTAAACATGAAATATCTTCAGTGAAATCCGAGTCACACAATAAATACGTACAGCTCACTACCTGCAAGTGGACACATCTCTGAAACGGCCACGTAATGAACACGCCCACCGCAGAAGTCTCCCTGTGCTCCCCGGAATGCCACCGCTGCCCCAGGAGCCGTTCACCGGCTTCCTGCCACTACACACCAGCGCGCACGCCCTGAACTCCACGCACACGGAGTCTCACAGTAAGTACTTTCCTACGTCGGGCTCCGTGCACTCGGCAGTATTCTGACTCTCATCCGCGTTGCTGCGCGCACAAGACTTAAAAACGGGTATTTCTCTTCATTTCTCCTCGGGACACACTGAGCACGGAACATATATGGTGGGCACAGGCTTAACATTTTCAGAAACTGCCAAACTATATTCAAAGTGCTTGTACCGTTTTCCAGCCCCACCAGCAGTGCCGAGAGCCCAGTTCCCGGACGTCCTCGTCAGCACTTGCTGTGATCGCCTGCGGATCCATCCAGGGGCTGGACAGTGTGGTGCATCCTATGGACTTAATTTCCATCTCCCAACAGCTAATGATTTTGCCTTTCCCTTTCCTTGCTCCTTCCTTTCCTTTTTTCTTTTTTTTTTTAAGATTTTATTTATCTGACAGAGAGAAACACAGCCAGAGAGGGAACACAAGCAGGGGCAGTGAGAGAGAGAGAAGCAGGCTTCCCGCCGAGCAGGGAGCCCGATGTGGGACTCGATCCAGGGTCTCCGGGATCATGACCTGAGCCGAAGGCAGTCGCTTAACCAACTGAGCCACCCAGGCGCCGCCATCCTTTTTCTTTTCTTTAAGATTTTATTTATTTTTGCCAGAGAGAGAGTGAGTGAGCACAAGCGGGGAGGAGGGGCACAGGGAGAAGCAGACTCCCCGCTGAGCAGGGAGCCCAGCACAGTAAGATCATGCCCTGAGCTGAAGGCAGACGCTTAACTGACTGGGCCACCCAGGTGCCCTGCCATTTTTTTAAGAACACTTATCTGCTAGCTCTGTCCCTACTATCTGGTGAGGCGTCTGTTCACATCCCTTGCTGCCTTCACATCGAATTCCATGGTTCTCTACTTATTCTGTGTGCAAGTCATTAAACATGTGTCACATGTCGCCACTTTCTGCCGGCCTGCAGCTTGTCTTTTCATTTTCTTAACAGTGTCTTTGAAGGAGCAGAGGCTCTTAATCTTGACAAAGTCTAATTTATAAATGTTCTTTTTTATGGATTCTATCTTTGATGTCACAATTAAGAAATCTTTGCCAAACCCAAAGTATTAACAATCTTCAATGTCTTCTATTTAAGGTCTATTTAATATCTTCTACTTAAGGTGACTATGTAAGATCTATGATTCACTTTGAGTTAATTTTCGTCTACGGTACCAAGTTCACCTTGTGCATAGGAACAACCAATTGCTCAAGCAATGAAGTCCTGGGCGCCTGGGTGGTTCAGTTGGTTAAACAACTGCCTTTGGCTCAGATCTGGGATCCCAGAGTGCCGGGATCGAGTCCCACATCGGGCTCCCTGCTCAGCGGGAAGCCTGCTTCTCCCTCTCTCACTCCCCCTGCTTGTGTTCCCTCTCTGGCTGTGTTTCTCTCTGTCAAATAAATGAATAAAATCTTTAAAAAAACCAAAAAACAAAAAAGCAATGAAGTCCTTTACTTTTGCTTTTTTGTTTGTTTTTAAAGATTTCATTTGAGAGAAAGAGAGCGTGTGTGCAAGCAAGAGATTGTGAGCACAGAGGGAGAAGGAGAAGCAGACTCCCAGATGAGCAGGGGGCTCGAACTGGGGCTTGATCCCAGGACCCTAGGATCATGACCTGAGCCAAAAGCAGATACTTAACCAACTAAGCCACCAAGGTGCCTCATATTTAGTTTAGCTTTTTAAACTTCTTTCAACTTGGGCTGTCTGGGTGGCTCAGTCTGTTAAACATTCGACTGCTGGTTTCAGCTCAGGTTGTGATTTCAGGGTCATCAAGCCCTGAGTTGGGCTGGGCGCTCAGTGAGGAGTCAGCCTGGAAGTCTCCCCTTTCCCCTTCCCCTCCCTATCTGCCCTTCTCCCCATGTACACATGCACACTCTCATTCTCTCGCTCTCAAAATCTTTTTTTTTTTTTAAAGATTTTATTTATTTGACAGAGAGAAACACAGCCAGAGAGGGAACACAAGCAGGGGGAGTGAGAGAGGGAGAAGCAGGCTTCCCGCCGAGCAGGGAGCCCTATATGGGACTCGATCCTGGGTCTCCGGGATCATGACCTGAGCCGAAGGCAGTGGCTTAACCAACTGAGCCACCCAGGCGTCCCTCGCTCTCAAAATCTTTACAAAAAACTCTTTCAACTTACAGTTGTACAAATTGCACAGAGAACTGTACCCTCACGTAGACTGTGACACATTTGCTGTACCACTCCCACTTTGCACAAAGTTATAAGGACTTTTTTATGAATCATGAGGCTTCACCTTTATCTGCATGATCTACAGCATTCGAACCAAGATCTGATTTGAAAAATGGCTCTCCTGCTTTCTAATGAAAACAGCTGGAGAAATCCTGCTCTTGTCCAGAATGTGAGCCGTAACCCCTGGGACTTTAGCTCTTCCTTCTGAACACTGGATAGAGCCTTCCACAAAAACATGCTTCTCCGGAACAATCTGTTCTGAAAACCAACTATGGGCTTAAAAAAGAGATAGGCAAAACTGTACAAAAACCAGGTCATTAAAATAAGAAGCCCTGAAGAAATGTAAACACTCTGCCTCAAAACCTGACAGGATCAATTACACCAACATGACCTTAATTCGGAAGTGCTTCCGGTCCAGTCTCCTATGCACGAGACCTGTCTGCAACAGAGAAAAGGCCACAGGTGCGCCGCATTCAGGCTGTGGCCAGCAGGATCCCACACGGCTGAAGGAGCATGGAAAGCCAGCCCTGCCCTATTACCATTTCCTGCCCCAAGTCATTTCGCTTAGTACTTTGTATTAACTTAATATTTGGCTTCTCAGGGTGGAAAAGAACTCCTATCTCAATTTCTTTATAAAAAATCCTCAAGGGGCGCCTGGGTGGCTCAGTTGGTTGAGCGGCTGTCTTCGGCCCAGGTCATGATCCCGGAGACCCGGGATCAAGCCCCACATCGGGCTCCCTGCTCGGCAGGAAGCCTGCTTCTCCCTCTCTCACTCCCCCTGCTTGTGTTCCCTCTCTGGCTGTGTTTCTTTCTGTCGAATACAAAAAAAAAAAAAAAACCAACTTAAAAAAACAAAAAATCCTCAGCAATGCCTCATGGAAAGTACCTTGAATCCAACTAAATAGTACCATTACTAGAAAAATTACAGTAACAGTAAAAACTATCACTGTAGTTCCAGAAACTTCCAAAGTACTCTTCCCCAGACTCTGCCATCAGACATGTGAAGGAAGGCATCTGAATCTCAAAAGAAGGCCTGGACACCTCCCAAGTGTGGCTGGTCTACAGGGGGACAGTTACAACCCGGCCCTGGGCCACTCCCACCACCAGCCCTAGCCCTGTGGCCCCGAGGCCCCCCCCCCTTGAAGAGCCCCCAACCCTCCCCTCCCAGGGCTGCACTACCAGCCCTAGCCCTGGTGGCCCCAAGCTTCCCCACCCCCAAGAGCCCTCAACTGTCCCCTCCCAGGGCTGCACAACCAGCCCTAGCTCTGGTGGCCTGGAGCACACCCCCGCCCCAAGAGCCTCCCTCTCCCCTCCCAGGGCTGCAGTAAGAACAAAAGTACACTCTTCTAGATTTCTTCTGGAATATCTGCTTGTTCTTTTTCAGAAACTAAGTTTCAAAATACTTACACAGGCTTTTGTGACCTCTGTAAATTAAACCGTGTGTGCAAAGTGCCATTTTGGATGTTTCACAGATCACTGCGGGCTGATGGACTCGCTGTCTCGTGCGCCTAGAACCCCCGGGCACACACGCAGTCTGGATGTCCAGAGAGGTATGAACAAGCCGAAATACCCTTAGTTCAACTGTGAATTCAAAGGCATTTCACAAAATAATTTTACTTTACGATTATGTTGCATATGTTCTGGGCAAGCGCAAGCTTTTCTGTCAATAAAAGTAAGTGTGGAAAGAAAACGGGATGGAGCTTCTTCAGTAAGTGCAACACAGGTGTGCCATGCTCCTAGGCATCTGCCCCCAGAATGGAGCCCCGGCACTCACGCACAGAGCTCACCGCACTGCTGCCCCCAACGGCCAAAGGCTCAGGGCCCGCCAATAAATAAGTGCATACACAGGGCCTGGCCCAGCCCCCAAGCAGAATATTAGTCAGTCTGACACAGTGGGACACCGGCATGCGCTGCCGTGTGGACGGCCCCTGAAAGCGTGCTCCCTGAAGAGGCCCGACGCAAAAGACCAGGAAGATGGGCACGAAATGAATACAAACTCTCCAGATAAATGGGTGTTTATATAAAATAGTCTGTTTACGGCGCCGGGGGCTCAGTTGGTTAGGCGACTGCCTTCGGCTCAGGTCATGATCCCAGAGACCCGGGATCGAGCCCCGCATCGGACTCCCTGCATCGGGCTCCCTGCATCGGGCTCCCCTCATCGGACTCCCCTCATCGGACTCCCTGCACCGTGCTCCCTGCTCGGCGGGAAGCCTGCTTCTCCCCCTCTCAGTCCCCCTGCTTGTGTTCCCTCTCTGGCTGTGCTTCTCTCTGCCAAATAAATAAAATCTTTTAAAAAAAATAGTCTGTTTACATGAAAGAGGCAAACGCACAGAGACAGCATGTGGTGGTTGCTGGGGGCTCTGTGTACATGCGTGTGGGATGAACACTGCTCAACAGGTCCAGGGCTCCTTTTGGGAAGATGAAAAATCTTGTGTAACTAGATAGAGGTGGTGGTTATACAACACAGTTAACGTGCTAAATGCCACCACGCTGTTCACATTAAACTGGTTTCTTTACTAAAATATGCCATGAAAGGTGCTTAAAACAACACCCAAATCAGAGGGTATGGAAGCAGAGGCTGGAGATTAATCAGCGAATGGTGGCCAACTGGCTTTCACAGACCGTCAGAGGGCAGCTCCTGGGAGTGCACACCCACGCTGTCTCTGGATTACCAACTTTAAAAGCAGGTGATCTTAACTTTGGCAGGACTGGAGTTTTCTGTGGCGGGTGCTCCCGTGCCCACTGTGCGGTATTCAGCACCACCCCTTTCCCCAGCGCGACCAGCAAAAGTGTCTCCAGACAGCACTAGGCGCCCCTGAAGAGAGCACGAGCCGAGGTAAGAGCTGCTTCCTCAAAGTGGCTGCCACCTTGTCACAAATCTCCAAATACAAATCCTTTTAGGCACCTGCCACATCAAGAGACAGGAGGGAAGAAATTAAAGTGGAAAAATGTATCACGGTGTGCTCTGATTCAAGTACTTAGACTTAGACTGTCTTGTGGCTCAAGGCACAGGCATGAGACAAAGTTAAAGTTCCCGATTCTTTTTCTTTGGGAGAAGAAAGTGGAGAGTCAATCCCCCATGAGCATTTGTCTACCGCGCAGCTCCTGAGGGCATGGTGGGTCGCGGTGGGATGAAGGGTGTGGAGACCACCATCCAACCGCCTCAGACTGGATTCCCACGTACAGCTGACTGGACTCTTTTCTGGTTAAAAATCGGCCCCAAGTGGGGCTCTTTTTCTGACAACCCAGCCCAGACCACTGGACAGACCACTGGACAGATCACCCAGACCACTGACCCAGACCGTACCACACATTAATGTGATCCAAAGCCAGGAGCAAGCATCACCCCTGTAGAAAATCTGGAAACTGGGGATTTAACAAAATCAAAGTTTCACAATGCTACTCTGCCTCCTGGAGGCAACAGTAAGTAGAGAGGCAAGGTGCCTTCTTCGGATGGAAGACAGATCACAGAAGCTGGCTGCTCCGTGTCTAGGGCCCACAAGGGGGAAGGGGGCAGTGCCTGGCCAGATGTGAGAAAAGGTGGTTCTCAGGGCAGGCAGGGAAGGATCCTCCCTGGTTACTGTGAAGTCTGGCTACAAGGGAGGGGTGTTGCTGAAGTGGAAATGGGGGGGTATACATATGCTAAATTTTTTTCTCACCTTCTTAAAAAGCAATCCACAAGGGAAGCTGGAGGAAGATAAGGGAAAGTACAGACATAAGATTCCAGAAAAAGGTTAATGGTTTATACAGCCAATTCTAGTAAAAATTTAAAATATATAAAACCTAAATCTTGGATTTAACAGAATAAATATTGTCTCATCAATTTTATGAGCAAACCAAACATTTTTAATAATCCAAATGAACAACTCCTCACCCAGCCCGATGCTGCTGCTTAGTGGTGGTAACTCCACTTGAAGCTGCCTCTCTCATCTCCTGCTGCCAAGTTCCCAGACCATTCCTTCACAAAAGGCCCAGACTGCTGCACACCACACCCTTCCTTCCCAGCACCATTTCAGACTGCCTCTGGCTACACCTCAAACACTGGTCTTTGAAGATACCTTGGCTTTATTTGACTTATGGATCAAATCCCCCGCACATCCATCCACTCGCTCGAATATATTTAATGCCTAGGAAGTAAGACAGTGTGCCGGATGCTGGGAACACAAGCTGAAACAGGCATGCTCAGCCTGGCCGCGCCCACAGGTCTCACAGGCAAGGGGGAAAAGCATGGGCCCTTGTCCGGTGATGCGCAGAGAGGGAAAAAGAGAGCGGCTCTACCCATACAAGCTGAACTAATAACAATCCTAAGGGCTAGTTTTACGCAGGCCTCTGTGCTCCACACAAAGTCCTGGGCACAAGCACAGTACAACCGGTGTCACAGGTGAGCGGCTAGGGACTGAGGCTCCAGGAGGAAAGAGCACAGCAGAGAGCGCAGCTGGCCCGTACTCCAGGGCTCAGAGGGGAAGACGGGTGCCAGTGTGGCCAAGGCCACTTGACAAGAAAAGGAGGGAGGTGTGCTGGACTCTGACCGTGGGCATCACGGCTCACTCAGCGGAGATGCCCAACAGCAAAGGGAACTGTGGGTTAAAATCCTCAGAGCAGATTTCCAAAGATGGAATTATTATGTCTATGTCAAAAGTTGTGTACCTTTTGAAAGCTCTTGAAAAAAATCAGCTGAGAGGTACCTTGGTGGCTCAGTCAGTTAAGCATCCATCCAACTCTTGGTTTCAGCTCATGTCATGATCTTAGGGTCAAGCATCGGGCTCCCTTCAAGATGCTCTCTCCCTCTGCCCCTCCCCCCCACGAGCTTGCAAGCTCACTCTCTCTCTCAAATAAATAAATCTTTAAAAGAAAGAGTTATTTTAAAAAGTCAGCTGAGCCTAATGTTTGACCCTACATGGGTGTTAATTTAGCAATATTACTGTGATGAACTTCTTTATACATATTCTACTACACCATGAGGTTTTAAATATCAAATAAATATCAAATAAATATCAAATATCAAATATCAAATAAATATCAAATATTCATGAGTATTATTACTTACTATTTTTCAAAATCTAAAAACTGAATCCTCTTGAGACAGATCTAAAGAATTCCTTTACTGGTTGTATTAAAATTTCAAATCAATCAAGCAAAATTTCACTGGGCACGATTTCCTCCATATTCAACATAGCCCTAAGACAAAGAACATTATTTTCCTATAATTCTGAGATCCCCAAACCAGAGCAGAGCAGACACGAGGGCATTCATGAGCCCTTCCGTACCCTGGGCGGGCAGTCTCGCTCCACCAAAGGCTTTCAGGTGTCCAATTATAAACCCCGCTGGAGGGAGTGTCCGCCCATGATAAATACACCACTTTATCTTTCTAAATCCTCCAAAGGGCAGAGCTCCAGAACACATCCAGCCCGCAGAGCCCTGCAGGAGGGACTGGGCAGCTTGAAAGAAAACAGAAGTAAACTTACTTCTCAATAATTCTCTAGTACAGAGATGTTCCGAACAGGAAGGTGAAATGATAATGTGAAAGAGTCCCCTAGCCAAATTTAGGAAAGCCCAAGGGTAAAATGGAATATATCTTATTGAAAACACACACACACACTCAAATAAAAAATACAGCAACAAGAGGAAAAGTAAAGCTTTTCTTTACAAAGGAACCTAAGTTTGGGGCGCCTGGGTGGCTCAGTTGGTTAAGCGACTGCCTTCGGCTCAGGTCATGATCCCGGAGACCTGGGATCGAGTCCCACATCGGGCTCCCTGCTCGGCGGGAAGCCTGCTTCTCCCTCTCTCACTCCCCCTGCTTGTGTTCCCTCTCTGGCTGTGTTTCTGTCAAATAAATAAAAGCTTTAAAAAAACAAACAAACAAACAAACAAAAAAACCAAAGGAACCTAAGTTCATCTGTAAGGAATGACAGACCTAAAAAACCACCATTTGGGGGTTGTAACACACTACACAAAGATCACCAACACATGCTGAAGTATGTTAAGTCATAAGATACTCATTCCCAAGGTGCAAAAGCGTCACTCACAGACTATTTCCTAATTAGAAAAAGGAAAAGTTATTATGTGACTGATACCACCTTGATCAAATGATCATACTTAGTATCACACCAAGAACGGAACAGGTCAACATGAGGTGTGATGCGATGAAATGGTATCTGTCACCTGCGGAGCACTTTTGCCAAGAATGTTGTGCCTGAATCCAAACATGAGGGAACATTTATAAAAATCCAGAACGTGAGGCATTAAAATAAAGTGGCCTGAACTCTTCAAAAACGTCAATGTCGTTACAACGTGTACCCCCCAAAAGTTACAAACTACTTGGTAAAAGGTACAGAATGTTCACTGACCTATTTTCTGTAGCTTCAAAATTAAAATTATTCAAAACTAAGTTAGGGGGCAGGAGAACATTAAGATCAATGAAAAGTAAACACAGGGGCGCCTGGGTGGCTCAGTCCGTGAAGCATCTGCCTTCGGCTCGGGTCAGGATCCCGGGGTCCTGGGGTCGAGTTCCCCTGAGCTCCCTGTTCAGCAGGGAGTCTGCTCTCTCTGCCCCTGCCTCTGCTCATGCTCCCTCTCCCTCTCTCTCAAATAAATAAAATCTTAAAAAAAAAAACAAACCATAAAATTTCTTTTAAAATGCCCTTGACCTTATCTAACTGAGATGAGATTACGTACAGGTCAATCGGAGGAAATTCCTGCGTTTTGTGAGTCCCCACCCGCGGAGCTTCTCCAGCTGCCAGGAAACTCCCTGACCTACTGACGCCATCAGCCAGTGCACTTCATTTCTAAGGCCACCGTGGGAACCAGATGAATCAGTATTTCTTGTTTAATTTTCATATTTAACTTCTCCTTTTAACAGTGCTGCACTGTACTTTTTCTTAGGCTGGCTAGAGATTCATCAATTTGTTCTTTTCAAAACACCAGTTTTCACGGTCGCTGATCTCTGCCACGCCTATTTGCACTTGCACAGATTTCTCCTCTTACCTTCATCATCTCTTCCTCCGGCTCGCTTTGTGCTCCGCGTGCCTTCTGGAGCCACAAAGTGGAAGCCCAGCTCACTGAGGCCTCATCTCTTTCTACCGCACGTGCTTCATCCCAGCAGTCCCTGTGGCCCTGCCCTCACTGAGCCCCACAAATGCCGAGGTGCTTGTTTCACTTTCATCCAAATGAAAGTATTTCCAAATTCCCCTGACGATGTCATCTTTGACTTGTTTAATTTCCCGACAGTCGAAGAGTCTGCAGGCAGATTCTGTTACTGATCTCTAACGGAAATCAAGGGCCACCACAGTAATTTTGAAGCCCTAACAGTGCCCACGTCTGGGTCCCCCACAAGTCCGCTTCACTTGTGTCCCTCTCGACCACAGCCCACATTCTGGGTACTGCACTATTTTTTACTGAGTACCAGAGATCAACAGCAAGAGGTGCCCAGCGTCCGTGCGGCTCCCTCTCCCTCTGTCCGGCACGGTGCACACAATCAAGGCCGCCGAGCTGCGGGGGAGCCGCACGTGTGTGCACGACAGGCTTCAAGCCACTCAGGCCAAAACATTTTTCTCACAAACCACTGGCCAAAAAAGGAACTTCTTCCACATCTGCTGCAAGCTGGACGTGAGGCAGAAGAGCAAATCATCCAGCTTGCGCTCAAAATTCAGCTTCACATCAAGAGGTGGATGACTGCAGGGTGCCTCGCTGGGAGGGCGCCGTCCCTTTGGTCTGGCAGAGCACGAATGTGTACCGAAGGGGCGCTGGAGTCAGGGCACGCAGGACTCCCCAACACCGGCCTGCGCACAGCCCGTGCCCTCCGCAGCGGGGCTCCGCCTGCTCCCACAGCGTGCACAGGCTCCCCGCGGCTATCTTCCAGTGCAACACCGAAGATCCTGTATAAAACCGGTACTGCCCATCGACATTAGCGGCCAGACTTCCAGACTCACCTCCTGCAATGACTTCACACAGTGATGCACTGGGAATCTCACATTTATACTGACTTTTTCGCAAGCCCTGAGACATGTAAGAACATACTGGAGCTGCTACCCCACCCATCAAAGTGTGGGGCGAATTCAGGGTATATTAGGGTAAGCCAGGGCATGTGAGCAGCACATTTAAACACTTGTGGGGGGCACCTGGGTGGCTCAGTTGTTGAGCATCTGCCCTAGCTCTGGGATCGAGCCCCACCTCGGACTCCCTGCTCAGCGGGAAGCCTGCTTCTCCCTCTCTCACTCCCCCTGCTTGTGTTCCCTCTCTCGCTGTGTTTCTCTCTGTCAAATAAGTAAATAAAATCTTTTTAAAAATAAATAAACAAACAAACAAACAAACTTCCAAACATGTTCAGTTGTTTAGTTATCCTGTATTCCTGTGTTCATTAAAAGTTTTGGTTTGTTTGTTTGACATTTCCCTGTGGTTTCTATGTGGGACAACGTAAACCTTTCAAGGAAGAGTTACATTGGAAATGCTTTATTTTCTACAGAAGTGTATTGATTATGCAACAAGCACTGAAAAGATCTCTTCAACTTCCTCCCAAATTAGGTTCTACCTAGATGAATAGCTCAAATTTTGCAATAAAAAAACAACTTTGGGGCGCCTGGGTGGCTCAGTGGGTTAAAGCCTCTGCCTTCGGCTCAGGTCATGATCTCAGGGTCCTGGGATAGAGGCCCACATCGGGCTCTCTGCTCAGCAGGGAGCCTGCTTCCCTCCTCTCTCTCTGCCTGTCTCTCTGCCTACTTGTGATCTCTCTGTCAAATAAATAAATAAAATCTTAAAAAAGAACAACTTTCTCACTAAGCACAGTAGTTACCACTAAACATTCAACATGTTTTTGGAGGAACCATCAAGGAAATACGTCAATAGGAAAAGTATGTAAAAGGCGGAAATACACTTAAATTCAGTAAAGAAATGTGGAGGCACGAGCAAGATGCCACCTCTAGTGGCTGATGACTTCCCCCCCTTTTTTTTTTTTAAGATTTTATTTATTTATGGAGCACCTGGGTGGCTCAGAGGGTTAAGCCTCTCCCTTTGGCTCAGGTCATGGTCTTGGGGTCCTGGGATCGAGGCCCACATCAGGCTCTCAGGGAGCCTGCTTCCCCCTCTTTCTCTGCCTGCCTCTCTACCTATTTGTGATCTCTCTCTGTCAAATAAATAAAAGCTTTTTAAAGAAGATTTTACTTATTTATTTGACAGAGAGGGAGAGACAACGAGAGAGGGAACACAAGCAGGGAGCCCGAGGCGGGGTTCGATTCCAGGACCCTGGGATCAAGACCTGAGCCAAAGGCAGACGCTTAATGACTGAGCCCCCCAGGCGCCCCTGATGACTTCCTTCTAGAGTTGCCTGAGGCCTGTCCAGACTGAGACTACAGGCCAGGACCAGGGTAATGGGTGAAGAGAGACTGCTCTCCAGATGCGACAGATTTCAGAACACTAGGGACACAGTTAAGATCCTACAAGTTTCCAGATGGAAAAACAGACAACATACAAAGGACTAAAAGTCAATGACGTCCAACTTGCCAACATCAACACTGGACACCAGAAGAAAACAGAGCAATGTCCCCAACTAATTCCAAACACGAATTCCATACTCAACGAAATGATCAAGTGTAAGGTTAGAATAAAGACATACAAAGTTTAGGAAGCTACTAGGGGATATTTCTTCCCAAGAGGGGAACAAATGAGGAAGATATTACATCCTGAACTCAGAGGGTCCGGGGAGACAGGACTTTCTTCTCTGCGCCTTCAAGCTGACACCACGGGAGGTCTGGTCCCCGCAGCACTCGCATGTCTCTCAGGCACTGCTCCACTTAAGGTGCCTGTCATTTAGTGAAGACACAACAATTTAATGAGTAAGGCTTATGAATGTAACTATTATGTTAGGGGTGACTAAACATTTATTCTAAGCCACCAAACTGGATTTTAAAAGTATACCTGGAGGGGCTCCTGGGTGGCTCAGATGGTTAAGCGTCTGCCTTTGGCTCAGGTCATGATTTCCAGGTCCTGGGATCGAGTCTCACATGGGACTCCCTGCTCCGTGGGAAGCCTGCTTTTCCATCTCCCTTTGCCTACCCCCACTTTTGTGCTTTCTCTCGCTCTCTCTCCTGCTGTCAAATAAATAAAATCTTTTTTAAAAAAGTACAGCGGGGAAAGAACATACAGCTTAAATTATTTGTAGCCAACCTTAAAATGTATCCAGTACCTATCTGCCAGATGCTACAGTGCTACATACTCTTCCTCACCTGATTAACCCCTCGGGGACCCAATGACGTGTCAACTGTCATCACTCCTTGTAATTCTAAATCTGTAAAATTAGGGGCGCCTGGGTGGCTCAGTCGGTTTAAGCCACTGCCTTCTTCTCGGGTCCTGGGACGAAGTCCCACATAGGGCTCCCTGCTGAGCGTCTCCCTCTGCCTGCCCCCCCCCCCCGCTTGTGCTCACTTGCTCTCTCTTGCTGACAAATCAATAAAACTTCTTTAAAAATCTGTAAAATTAAGGGTTCCTGGGTGGCTCAGTTGGTTGGGCGACTGCTTTCGGCTCAGGTCATGATCCCGGAGACCCGGGATCGAGCCCCACATCGGGCTCCCTGCTTGGCGGGAAGCCTGCTTCTCCCTCTCTCACTCCCCCTGCTTGTGTTCCCTCTCTGGCTGTGTTTCCCTCTGTCAAATACATAAATAAAATCTTTTTTTAAAAAATCTGTAAAATTATACAAAAAGATACCTGAGGCAAAGAAAGGTCAGAAACTACCTCAAAGTTGTTTAAACAGTTAGTGTTACACCCAGCAACTAGACAAGCCCAGGGGCTTAACCCTAATGCTATACTTTTTTTTTTTTAAAGATTTTATTTATTTATTTGATACAGAGAAACACAGCTAGACAGGGAACATAAGCAGGGGGAGTGAGAGAGGGAGAAGCAGGCTTCCTGCTGGCGGGAAGACCCACATGGGGCTCGATCCCAGATCATGACCTGAGCCAAAGGCAGACACTTAATAACTAAGCCACTCAGGCAACCCCCCCACGCTATACTTAATTCTCATTTTAAGACAATAAATCTTTAAAAAAATTTAATTAAAAATTTAAAAAGATTTTTTAAAAGATTTTAAAAAAAGATTAAAAGTTTTTTGAAGATTTATTTATTTGGGGGGCTGAGAGCATGCAGGAGTGAGCATGGTAGAGGAGCACAGGGAGAGGACCTTCAAGCATAACCCCTACCGCTACCGAGTGTGGAGCCCACCAATGATGACAAGAACAATGACGTGGGACATGATGTCAACCCATAAGGTCATGACCTTGGCCAAAACTAAGAGTCAGGCACTTAACCAACTGAGCCACTCAGGCACCCGAGTCTATATAAAATTTTTTTAAAGAAAACCAGATATGAAAATTAAGACTTGTCCCATCACTCATACTTTTCCTCTCTGGTCTGAATGTTCTTTGTCCTCTCCCTGCTTCTTCCAGGAGATATCACTGAACCTTAAAGTCAGAGCTTAAAGACACATCACTAAGCCGTCCTGACCGGCCCTCTCCCAGCTCACCACTCTTCTTGCATTACCCTCCCGACCCATTCCTACTCCTCTATTCTGCACAGCTCTAAGTGAGGGCTGTGCCCTGCCTTCCCTGGTATTTGGACTTTTGTTTTGGGTGGGAAAGCAATCTGTCCAGCTTGTAAACAACCTTTTCTAGGAGCTACCCCACGGTTCCTCCTCCTAACCTGTTTTGGGGTGACCCACCAGCTCCTGACAGCATGTTTACACCACCAGGCTGTCTCCCCACCACTGACTCTGGTCAGAGCTAACCAGACCAGGAGGCGGTACCCAACTCAAATCAGACAGAACAAGCTCTATCCCTCAACACCGGAAGCTGAGCCTGCCAGCGGGGCAGACTGTCCGTGTCCGGAAGTGGGGCAGGAACCTGAAAGATGGAGCTGGCTCCCTGTCACAACTTGGACACAGCTTTCTTTTAGTTTTAAGATTTTATTTATTTGACGGAGGGAAACACAGCCAGAGAGGGAACACAGCAGGGGGAGTGAGAGAGGGAGAAGCAGGCTTCCCGCCGAGCAGGGAGCCCGATGTGGGACTCGATCCCAGGTCTCCGGGATCATGACCTGAGCAAAGGCAGTCGCTTAACCAACTGAGCCACCCAGGCGCCCTGAACACAGCTTTCTGAGCAGTAGAGAGAACACACACGGAGGAGCACACGCTACCATCCCTGTCCCTGTCTCTTCTCAGGCTCCTCTACGTTCCAGTCCTTATAATTAATTCTTCCTGTGTTTTGTTAATCTAGAGCTTCAGTTGTTTGCTTCCTGCAACCAACTAACTCTAACCCCATGATCTGTATGTGACACCGGTGCCAGCACCAAGTACCCATTCCCTAGGTGCTTGCAAAAAAGTACACGAACCCCTCGTTTTATGGTCTCACCAATGGTCTCTGGAAGAGGTCTCCCAAATTCCACCCGTCTTCCTTTCCAAGCTGGAATGCTTTCGCCTGCGATCACACACCCTATGTCTATCTCCCACCTGGATGACGGCAACAACAGCTTCCTCCTCTTACCTGACCTATATCAGCAACATGTGACATACCTGATCACTTCACTTTCTCAAGTCCCATTTCCAACTGGTTTAAGGGACACCATTCTCTTGTACTTCTCCTTCCCCTGACTGCACTCACTGCTCAGAATCCTGAACACTGCAGTGCCCTCATGGCTCGTGCGATCTTTACAGGCCTTACCTTTCCCAACGACTAATGGTGGCTTTCCCACCCTCCTCAAGCACAGACTCAAATACAGCCTTCCTACCAGGTTGCTACTCAATTCTATCCGTCCCCTCTGCCTCCCTTTGCACTCCACCCCCGCTGCCCCTGGCCTCCATCTCTGCCTAGCCTGTTACTGACTCGCTCCCCCAGCTGTCTCTTTTCCTCTTCAACCCACCCTACACATCACTGCCGGATTTATCTTTCTGAAGGACAGCTCTGACATCTGACTCCTCCGCTCAAGTCTTCAAACACTCCTTCTACGGAAGAAAATCAAACTTTTCAGCCCAGCCTAATTTAAAGCTCTTCACCTTATCCACTGTGTCCCAGGTATCCCCCACACCCCAACTCAGGGATCTGATCATTGAGTCTGAGGAGGGCCAGACGGATGCACACAAACACGCCCGGAGTGTTTGCTGCCTCTGCCAGATCTGGACTAAGATCCTGACCGCTTCAGCAGCAGAATTTCTCTTAAACATAAATCCTAGAAACACAAATGCATTTTTGCCTTGAAGAATTAGAGACAATTTTAAAAAGCAGAATAGTTGGTTGGGCAACTGCCTTTGGCTCAGGTCATGATCCCGGAGACCTGGGATCCAGCCCCACATCGGGCTCCCTGCTCTGCAGGAAGCCTGCTTCTCCCTCTCTCACTCCCCCTGCTTGTGTTCCCTCTCTGGCTGTGTTTCTCTCTGTCAAATAAATAAAATCTTTAAAATAAATAAAAATAAAAAGCAGAATATCCCCCACAGTCAAAAAAAAAGGACATGTTCTCAACATATATGAGCTGAAGACATGAGCATCAGATTTCCTCAAAACACTGCAAAACACAGAAAGCACTCTGAACGGAAGTGTTTAACTCATATTCCTAATTGCTTGTGACTTACACTGGGAACTGGAAAGAAGAACAGAGACCCCATACCTTCACGCCATTTAAAATTATGCAGTGCTCTTTGCCGTAAAGCTATGGAGACATCCGTATCTCTACGTCACCATTGTCAGAAAAGGACTGAGCGAGCCCACCCTCGTGCCAGGCACCAGTTTAAGCCAGAATGCAGTAAAAAAGGAGTATGTACTTCTGGTTTGAGGACACGTACAGCCATACCACACAACAGCTCTAAAAGTGGGTCAAAGCTTTAAATTGTTGATTAAAAGATTTAATGATACAATGGCCTCAATATCTGAGTTCATATTGTGAGCCTAGCTCACACATTCATTCATTCAACAAATATTCACCAAGATTCTATCACATGTCAGGCACTGAAGCAAGGGTGTTCCTCCTTACACAAGTCCTAGTTCTTGCTGCTGGGGAGCTTACTTTCTAGCTGAGGAAGGCATATGTAAATAACCTAAGCATGCAATTTTGATACATCAGGTGCTGTCCAAGCGTTAAGGAAAAACCAAACTGGGTGAGATGGTGAGGTGAAGTGGGAAGGTGGGGGATCCTTCATAAAGGTGCCTAAGGGCACCTGGGTGGCTCAGTAGGTTAAGTGTCTGCCTTCAACTCAGGTCATGATCTCAGGGTCCTAGGATGGAGTCCCACATCAGGCTCCCTGCTCACCAGGGAATCTGCTTCTCCCTCTTACTCTCTCTCTCTCCAATAAATAAATAGGATCTAAAACAAATAAAGAAGGAAGGAAAGAAGGGAGGGAAGGAGGGAAGAAAGGAGGCTGGAGAAGGTGTGGAGCCATCTGAGCAGAGTCCTGAGGAGCGGGTTAAGCAGGTGCAAAGTCCCTGGAACACCAACTTTCTCCTGCTACTCAAGTTCCTACCCCGTAGACGCTGATAAACCCTCCCACTTACTTTTGGATACGACAGCAAGTTAACAAATCAACCTTTTTGTCCCTCCCTGCATGTTCAGTCCAAGTGCTATCCCTCTCTTAAAAGAAACCTGGTTGGTACAAAAAAGCTTGGTCATAAAAAATGGGGGAATGTGGAGGAACGCAACAGAGAAGCAAATACTCAGATAAGGTAAAATTCCTTGATCAAAGAATCCCTAGTTATTAGAAATCCACCAAGAAGCTTACTGAATGTAAGAAAACCAGATTCCATGCAAGTTATTCATTAATCAGGAAGGTTTAAAAAGCTAAGGAGACAAAAAGGACTCCTGGAGAAGGGATAACAGAATCACTGCGAGCTAGGCAAGGAGGAAAGCACTTGGAGATCACTTGTTTGATTCCTGGCTTGGGGAGGGGGAGTGCAGGGGGATGCTTTCACAGAACTGGGCAGTGTGGAGTGAGCGAGGGACTCTGAGCTGGGACAGACTGTGGGGGAGGACAGCACCGGGATGCTGTGCTCAGGACCACAGCCACGCGGCTCACTCTTCCCGTGGTTCTCAGTGTCCGGGTCCAACACAAAGTAGCCTCCCAAATAGCTAATATCAGTTTACTTCTTTCTTCAATGAATGATTCTTCCTCCTGCCAATCCTACCTAATGTCGTAATTAGCAAGTCGATGATACATTGGGGGATCACGAATATACATTCTGACAGTAGTTGATTATTTTATTAAAGCCACAAATAATTGCATTAATTTGGAAAGTATGAGAGGTTCATGTACCACTCTGAACCTTCTTGAGGCAAGTGTCCCAGAAAACAGTGACAGCGAAAAGGCACCCAAGAAAGAGTCCACCAAGAGCATATTCTGATTTTTTAAGAACTGCATATATTTTCACAGGATAAATTCACCATCTGATCATCTGTCCTGTCTTCCTGTCTTTCCTGTTTCCTCACAGGAGAACAGAAATCTGTCATTAACAACTACATCTTTTAGGAAATGGTTAACTCTAGAAGTGAAAAATTAAAATGACAACCATTTCCTCCTGACTACCTGCCCTACCCCCCAAAAGTTTAACTGGTTTAGTCCAGGTCTTCTGTTTGCCAAAAAGAAAGCACTCCCACTGGGGAGTCGAGAGGGACCTGACAGCTCCCAAAGACAGGGAGCACAGTGGGCTCCAGGGGAAGTTTCTGTTTTTCTGGGTACACTTTATCTTTCTACCACCCTCTCTCTGGACCATCTACTGCCATCCTGTGCACAGTCCAAAACCATCCACAGTTCCACATCCTAACCACTATCCTATGGCAGCCATGTCTGTTTCTAGAAGAGTCCTCGCACCAGCTCACTGGCTGCCTGTCCTCAGACCAGGTGGCCAGCCGGCCAGGTGTGGTGCGGGAGGGGATGGCAGCCCCTGCCACAGGCCCTGTGGATGGGGTGTGTGGAAGAGCACATGGGTAGGGCCAAGCAGTGAGCGGTGTCCTTAATAGAGTAACAAATGTCCCCCTTTAAGTTATATAAGCATTTATTCCTTTACTCTGTCATCATTTAACTAGTTGAAAAGGATGAGTCATAAAGCATCATACACAAATCCAGATACACAATAATTCAGTTCCTCAAAACTTATGAACAGATACATGTGGCCCTAAAAAATAAAAAAGCACAAAATCTCTTTAAATCTTTTTTTTTCATTACAGACATTCATGAATATCCCCAAGGCCTTATCCACTTACTGGGCCAAATCTAGGGGAAGGGACCACGGCCACCATCAGACAGCATCTAAGAAAGAAGGCCATTTGCTCTTTTGATCCAACACACATTTTCAGTTCATCTGTCACAAGTGTCAAGAAAAACTACAGGCAACCTCCCAAAAATCCATTTTTAGGTAGAGTTTCTTAGATGATAAATTCTATTTTTCTCCAGAAGACACATTATGAATGCTGGTGAGGCCTCTCTAGTCGACATCTGCTGGTTGTTTCTGTGTGTCCTCCAATTTCCTCTCTGGTGACAGACAGCGCAAAGAGGACGACTTAACTTGACTCCCTCCACCCTCATTGAGGTCCTTCCAGTGGGCAAGCCCCTTCTCCTGGGAACACACCGCCCCCAGGCTGCAGGGACTGGCTCAGGCCGACCGTGAGTCATTAAAACCCCGGCTCCCAAGCTGCACAGTGACGTGCCTGGGACCCTGCAGGGACTCATGACACACCCCGAGACACTGAGGTGGAGACACACGCAGCCCACCTGCCCACTGGCGGGCGCCGCTGGGTCACAGCTCCACCAGCAGATGGCACTGCAGCCTTCACGATGACGTCACACCCTTGCCATGCTCGCTTTTCAGGGGTTGCTTGGATAAAAAGCCAGCGCTGCAAGAACATCAACACTGAACAGGAAATGAGGTGGCGGTATCCAGTCTCAGTGGAATCTGAGAGGCTATACAGACGACTAGTTATCAAGTGGTTTATTCTACAATAAAATAAAAAACGGCTTTTTAAAAATTTACGGGAATTAACTTTTTTTCAAATGACTACCAAGTTCTTGGGACACAAATACTTCAGTTGCTTGGAACTACTGACTCAATAAAGGTACCTGAGGTATTTACTTTGTCGTAGGGGCACTGTGAAAATCCTAGTAGCACTAAAGGTGCCACAAATTTGGGGATCTTTATGTTGAGACTCAAATATGGGCCTTGGGAGGGCAGAGGAGAGAGAGCAGGGAGCACCTCCCGAGGACCTGCACCACCACACGGGGGCTCCGAGTCCACCCAAAGAGCCTCACCTCTCTCTCTGCCCCTCTGCTTCAGGCGGGCTGTAAAGCGCAGCAAGAAACTATGAATTCATCAAGAGTGGGAACAAAACCCAGGAGGGACTAAGTAACTGCTTACTGAGAGAGACCCATTCCCACGCAACCCTGAGGAGAGGTGCATCCCAAAGACCTTGGATGCTTAGAGAGGAGACAGAAAAGGGCTGGAAAAGAAAGCCACAGAAGAGCTGAGGCTGGGTTCCCAGTGTGCCCAACACAAGCACGGCAGCTGAAGCCAAGAGCTGATGCAGAGGGAGACAGGAGACATGGCCCAAGCCTCGAGGGCCTCAGACTGGACCCCCAAGCAATACAGAGCACTGAAAACACTAAGAGACAGCCCAGAACACAACCTTCCCGTGGTATTCTGCCCCAAATGCAAAACCTGAATCTAACCTTTAGGAAGCCCAGATGGACGCAAAGTTGGGTCAAAATCAGCCTGTACTCTTGAAAACATCAAGGGCAAGAAAGACAAAGAAAGAAAGGCTGTTCCAGGGGCACCTGGGTGGCTCAAGGGTTAAGCCTCTGCCTTCAGCTCAGGTCATGATCTCAGGGTCCTGGGACTGAGGCTCACATCGGGCTCTCTGCTCGGCGGGGAGCCTGCTTGTGATCTCTCTCTACACGTGTTCTGGACTGCATGGCCCTGGACCAGGACGGACAGCCATAAAAGACATTATAGGGACAATAACAAAACACAAAAGAGAGAACAGCTTAGTATCAGTGTACAAATTTTGATGAACGAACTTTGGTTTTATAAAAATACACCCAGGTTCTCAAAAAATACACACTTGGGGCTCCTGGGTGGCTCAGGCGTTAAGTGTCTGCCTTCAGCTCACGTCACCTCTCCCTCTCCCTGCTTCTGCTCCCTCTGTTGCTGTCTCTCTGTCAAATAAATAAACAAAATCTTACTTCTTAGTAAGTTCACATTAAAAAAATATATTTTTTTTATTTATTTGACAGAGAGAAACACAGTTAGAGAGGGAACACAAGCAGGCGGAGAAGCAGGCTTCCCACTGAGCAGGGAGCCCGATGTGGGGCTCAGTCCCAGGACCCTGGGATCATGACCTGAGCTGAAGGCAGAGGCTTAACGATTGAGCCACCCAGGCGCCCCTCACATGTTTTAAAATAAAAAGGGGCCCGTGCATCAGGCCAGCAACCTGGCAATCACGTTCAGGATGAACTGGAAGACAAGGAGCACATTCTCTGCTGCCCAGCCTGCTATTCAGTGACTACCGGGACACGCTCTCCTCCCCGGGTCCTGGCAGCAGCCCCAGAGCCGCCCCTTCGGGCAGGAAGAAGGATGTCAGCCAGAGGGGCTGGCTCTTTGGTTAAGAGTAGAGTGCTCCGCACAGGAGCCTCCAAGATTTGGCGAAGTGGGCAATCGGAAGATTAACAACAACCCGAGTGGGGTGTGGCCGCCCATTAACTCCTCCTCACAGTGTGGGGGCCACGCTCCCCGCTTCCTAAGTTTATTCCCCAATGGTACAAAGTACTTCATTTTTAGAGAAGGAGAACTAATGAGCCCAGAAGAAAGATAAAGAAACCAATGCGAGCTCAGTGGAGTGCACGGAATCACCCCCTGGAGACCTGCAGAAACATCACAGGGAGGGCAGGAGGTGTGAGTCCAACCGCAGGGGACCAAGGCCACAGAGGCTGCCTCCGCGCACTGAAGGGGGAACCTACACACAGCCCGCAGCCCCTGCTCCTCCAGGAGCAGGGTGTTAGGCTGCAGGCAGAACCCAGAGGCCTCCCCAAAGGCACTGCTCACACTGGCAGTCCTGTGCCCGGCAGGGGCTTGGGCAGCACCCCTGGCCTCTACTCAGTAGATACTGGTAGCGCACCGCAAGTTGTAACAACCCTAAATGTCCCTCTGAGAATTCAGTCATGGTTCCCTCCACAGCCTGTCCATGAAGGGGCTGAAGTTCCCCCAACTCATCAGAAGAGGCAGAGCAGTTCAAGCGGGCAGGCCGAGAGGCTGGCTTAGACACAGAAGTGAGGGCCGAACGGACAGAACAAAGACAGTGAGTGACAAATGCCCAACGCGTGAACCGCGTAAGGACTATTCCAGGGAACCTGTTAGAACCTCACCCCCCCGGAAAGCACCCCGGCCAGGTCAGGGGAAGCAGTGCCCTGGAAGGGGGTGGGCGGGGTGCTGCCACCTGGAACGGACACACCACGGACATTTCTACAGACTTAACCAACTTTACCAAGTGCCTCCTTAGCGATATAAATGCCTTTCTCGGGGCGCCTGGGTGGCCCACTCATTGAGCATCTGCCTTCAGCTCAGGTCATGATCTTGGGGTCCTGGGATGGAGCCCCACATCAGTCTCCCTCCTCAGTGGGAAGCCCGCTTCTCCCTCTCCCACTCCCCCTGCTTATGTTCCCTCTCTTGCTGTGTCTCTCTCTGTTAAATAAATAAATACATTCTTAAAAAAAGGAATAAAACACAGACACCACTCTTAGCTCATGGGCCACGCAGAAAGGAGGGCAGCCTGCAGCTCGCCAACCTCAGGGGCAGTGCAGTGCCCGGGCCATGGTGGGCAGTCGGTTCACAGCTGCAATCACCATCGTGAAAGCTGGACAGGTCACAGGAACTACATGCTGTGAATCTCTCTTAGAACCAGAAACGGACTTCCCTAGCATCCTCAAGAACTGGTCTTCCCCACCTACTAACTGGTTCCTAGCCATTCTGCTTTGCGGGCGCTTCTGCGGGCCTACAGCAGGCACTCGTACCGCAGATACGCCCCGCACTCCTGCACTCCAAGAAGTGAACTTTTGATTCTTTAAATCAAATTATGTCATCTTGCAAATCTTGAAAACCCATTACACAAAAGATTTTCCCCCAAAGATTTATACTTTGGAATTCTGCCTCTTACAATTTATATGTTAACCAAGAGGTTACATTTTAGCTAAAAATCTACCCCTATCTCCCGCTCTCTACATCTTCATCTCAGGCCCGAGACAGGCATTGACGCCTTCCCCTTTCACATGATGTCAAGTCTACACCAGCGACAATGGGCCTCACTGACAAAATTCTACTTGGTCTTTGGTTTTCCCTGGCCTTGCACAGACTGCCGGCACAGGGTGCCTGGGTAGCTCAGTCAGTGGAGCGTGCGACTCTTGATTTCAGCTTGGGTCATGATCTCAGGGTCATGGGATGGAGCCCCACGTCGGGGCTCTGCACTCAGCAGGAGTCTGCTTGGATATCCTCTCTCTCAAATAAATAAAACTTAACAAAAGCAAAAACAACACCCCACAAGTGGATGATCCTGGGGTCCTGGGATCGAATCCTGTATCGGGCTCCCTGCTCTGCAGGAAGTCTGTTTATCCCTCTGCCTCTCGGTGTCTCATGAAAAAGTAAAGAAAATTTTTAAAGACCCACGACTTAACTAAGATAACAAGAAATACAGCAACTCAATAGTCAATTTTTTTTTAAGATTTTATTTATTTATTTGACAGAGAGAAACACAGCCAGAGAGGGAACACAGGCAGGGGGAGTGAGAGAGAGAGAAGCAGGCTTCCTGCCAAGCTGGGAGCTCAATACAGGGCTCAATCCCGGGACTCCGGGATCATGACCTGAGCTGAGGGAGTCACTTAATAGACTGAGCCATCGGGGTGCTCCCTCAACAGTCAATTTCTATTTTAAAAATAAACATAGAATTTAAAACATTCCAACAAAGGGAACTCCAGGCCCATACGGCTTTACTGGTGAATATGTCCATATAATTAAATTTGAAATAATATCAGTCTTATGTAAAATATTCTCAAGAATTAAAAAAAGCTCATTTAATAAGGGTAATATACCTCCATGTTAAATTCTGACAGTGACATTAAAAATTAGGAGAGGGGCGCCTGGGTGGCTCAGTTGGTTAAGCGACTGCCTTCAGCCCAGGTCATGATCCCGGAGACCCAGGATCGAGTCCCACATCGGGCTCCCTGCTCGGCGGGAAGCCTGCTTCTCCCTCTCTCGCTCCCCCTGCTTGTGTTCCCTCTCTGGCTGTGTTTCTCTCTGTCAAATAAATAAAATCTTTAAAAAAAAAAAAAATCAGGAGAACCTGGGGCATCAGGTTCTGGTGTGGGCAGGTCGCCCGCGGCCCGGGCAGCGCTGCCCGCACACAGCTCACTTTAGTCACCACGACAACTGCTTGCTCTCACCTCAAAAATTCAAGGTAAGGGTTTATAACAACTGTTTTTAATATTGTTTTTATAATTAAAAATAACTAAAATAAGTATTCTGGGTTTTCTCCCCCTTTGGCTAAAGTTCCTAAAACTAAAGTTGCTAGAATAATTTACTTTGGAAATGCCTCTTTTAATGCTAAGGATATCAACCTTTTATCATATGTATTTCTAGTATTTCCTCCAATTCACTTGTCTTTGAGCTATAGTTCAAAGGTCCTCAATCAGGTGTCTTTTGGTATAGATAGAATGTTCTGAGTATTTCAGCAAATCATCTTTTTATGGCTTATATCCTTAGGGTCAGGTGAAGAAACCCTTGCCCAACACACCCAACCACAAAGGTTGTAAAATATACCAATAGTTTTCTAATACTTTCATTTTAAAAATGCTTACATTTAAATCTTTAATCCAGGGGCACCTGGGTGGCTCTGTCAGTTAAGCGTCTGCCTTTGGCCCCGGTCATGAACCCAGGGTCCTGGGATGGAGGCCCAGGGCTCCCTGCTCAGCCGGGAGTCTGCTTCTCCCTCTCCCTCTGCTCCTACCCAGCATGTGTGCTCTCTGTCAAACAAAAGTTTTAAAAAATAAATAAATCCTTATTCCATCCAGAATATGTATGTGCTGTGGAATGTAGAGTTCTCAACTTTATTTTTCCCAGCCGACTACCACTTGATCCAGCATCTTCCACGTCATCCTCCATCCATTCCCAACTGATCTCAGATGTCACGCTGATGGCGAACTAAATTCCCATAAGGTTATAGATCATCATCTAAACTACTTTGTTCCACCTACCTATGTCTTATAGTACTTTAAAAATTTTTATAGGGGCGCCTGGGTGGCTCAGTTGGTTAAGCAACTGCCTTCGGCTCAGGTCATGATCCCGGAGACCCGGGATCGAGTCCCACATCGGGCTCCCTGCGGGAAGCCTGCTTCTTCCTCTCTCGCTCCCCCTGCTTGTGTTCCCTCTTTACCTGTGTTTCTCTCTGTCAAATAAATGAAATCTTTAAAAAATTTATTTTTTATCAAATAGAACACTTGCAGGCGCCTGGGTGGCTCAGTTGGTTGGGTGACTGCCTTCGGCTCAGGTCATGATCCTGGAGACCCAAGATCGGGCTCCCTGCTCGGCGGGAAGCCTGCTTCCCTCTCTTACTCCCCCTGCTTGTATTCCCTCTCTGGCTATATTTCTCTCTGTCAAATAAATAAATAAAATTAAAAAAAAAAAAGGCAAAACATTAAAAAAAAAATAGAACACTTGCTCACTCATCTTTCATAGAATGGACCCCTCTCCAATACTGATCTCCCCTGGGGCCCTGGGTGGCTCAGTCATTAAGCGTCTGCCTTCAGCTCAGGGCATAATCGGGTCCTGGGATCGAGCGCCCCACTGGGTTCCCTGCTCAGCAGGAAGCCTGCTTCTCCCTCTCTTGCTGTGTTTCTGTCAAATAAATTCTTCTAAGAAAAAAAAAGTCTGCCTTCACCTCAGGTCATGATCCTGGGGTTATGGGATCACGCCTGGGTGGGGCTCCCTGTCTAGCAGGGCGTCTGCTTGTCCCTCTCTCTCTGCTCCTCCCCGACTCACACTCTCTCTCAAATAAATAAAATCTTTAAAAATATATTCATTTCCCCCCAATTAAGTGCCACCTTTAAAATATGCCAGCATATGTATGCAGGAAAACTGCATTCACATCTCTTCAAGTTCTCTTTTCTCTCTTCAAGAACATATCTAAGTTTTCTTCATATAGTCTTATGACTCACTTAAATATGCTTTCCTCTTTAAAAAGAGGAAAGGTTTGGGACACCTGGGTGGCTCAGTGGGTTAAGCCTCTGCCTTCGGCTCAGGTCATGATCTTAGGGTCCTGGGATCGAGTCCCACATTGGGCTCTCTGCTCAGCAGGGAGCCTGCTTCCTCCTCACTCTCTGCCCGCCTCTCTGCCTAATCGTGATCTCTCTCTGTGTCAAATAAATAAATAAAATTTTTAAAAAATATATAAAGAAAAGGTTCAGGCCTAAGAACCATAAAAAAATGGCAGTGGTCTACTTGCCTAAGAATATAGAAAGTTATTCTTAAAGTTAATTTTTATAAAAGAATAAGTTTTTTACAAAAAAAAAAACAAAACAAACTTGGTGGCGCCTGGGTGGCTCGGTTGTGTGACTGCCTTCGGCTCAGGTCATGATCCCGGAGACCAGGGATCGAGTCCCACATCGGGCTCCCTGCTCGGCGGGAAACCTGCTTCTTCCTCTCTCACTCCCCCTGCTTGTGTTCCCTCTCTAGCTGTTTCTCTCTGTCAAATAAATAAAGAAAAAATCTTAAAAAAAACACAAAAAACCAAATTTACAAACTTATAAGGACTCACAGCTCTTGTCATGAACCTCTGCCTTTTCTATTCATTATTTAATAAGACACATGACTCAAATTACCAGCTTTTGTAATAACACTAAAAAAAAAAAAAAGTTTACTTCAGCTAAACATTCAGGATGAACAGCTGAATTACAGGCATCCACTGTGGCCAGGGCCCAACAGGCGTCTTTACCCTTCTGGGTATCTGTAAGGTGGGGTACGGTCAACGGAAGGGGCAGGCTGTCCCTGCCGCCTCCTCTGGTGAATCTCGGTCATCTCACTCAGATGAATAAAAAGCAGGAAAGGCGAGAGGTTGGCAGTGAGAGGAACCTGCTTGTTTAATCACAGTTATTCATCATGCCAGTTCCTCCTTTCTACCTCTTCTCCCAGATGACCCAAATACTCTCAAACTTTCCTCCCCAAGAATGTCCCTGATTTTATAATAGGTCAATATGTATAAAACTTCAAAGCTACTTACATTCAGTTTATCAGGGAGTATCTAAATCAATCTGCACCCACTTGTCATGCTGCTTTGTCAGGAGTCTTAAATTAAAAAACAATGGCAATCTTTTGTTTGAAGCCCAATCCCACCCCTTCCAATCAAAGCCATCATTTTTTTCCTCTTTTACGTAGGCTCCATGCCCACCATGGGGGGCTTGAACTCAAGACCCAGAGACCAAGAGCTGCATGCTCTACCAGCTGAGCCGTCTGCAGATCCCACGCTCAGCCGGCACCGTGTGCAGACTTCCGAACAGGACAGCTCAGCAATGACAGTAAGGTATTGTTTGCGAAAAGGTAACTGGTTCAACCCACTGCTCAGATATAAAACAAATTAAGTTTTATACTAAATCAAGCTGCTGTTTAACCTCACAAGAGTTGATGAGAATAGGTCTGGCAAATGTCCCAGGTCATAGCTAGCTTGCCCAACTGGACAGAATGACATACTGATGAGGACACATATGAAAGCTATAAGGCTGGTGGAAATAAAAGGCCAATCCAAAGAGCTGGCATCAAGGATGAGGCAGGCCTGGGACTGTAAAAACAGATGAGAACCCCCTGGCCTCAAGGGGTTTAGCCTGCTGTCACTGCCTCTCCCCACGACAGTAATTTCTCTCCCAGTTGTTTCCACCTGTGCTTGTTTCTCAATGTGTGGTCTGGGGACCAGGGACACCAAAGGCTCCCCCCGCAGCCTGTTAGAAGGTCAACTCGGCCCCACCCCACCAAATAAACGCACCCAAATAAACACACGGCTTAGAGTCTCCCTCTTTAAAAATACAACTCTCTAATGCACCCACATGACCTTCCAACACCTCAGCTCTCTCCCTGCCCCCTCCATACAAAGCTTCTTGTCACTCCATGTACACAGCTGGCCTCCTCTTCCTCACCTCCCAACTCACTCCCCTCTGGCTTTACCCGCCACCATGCCACCTCAAGGGCCCACCACCTAGTACCTGCAGTCCTGAAGTCAGAGAAACCCTTTACCCCCCCCTTTTTTAAGATTTTTATCTATTCGACAGAGGGAAACACAGCCAGAGGGGGAACACAAGCAGGGGGAGTGAGAGAGGGAGAAGCAGGCTTCCCGCCGAGTAGGGAGCCTGATGCGGGACTCGATCCTGGTTCTCTGGGATCATGACCTGAGCCGAAGGCAGTCGCTCAACCAACTGAGCCACCCAGGCGCCCCCCTTTACCCTTTCCACCAGGCTCTTTAACAGCACTCTAAGCAGTGGCTATCCACGGGCCTCCTACTGAAGAGCTGCCCCTGTCCAGGCCTCCTCTTTCAGACCTCTGATGGCTGGCATTCCTGAGCCCTGTCACCACTCCCGTGCATAGGTGATCCCCGCATAGGAATTGAACCCTAACTCTGACTTCCAGAAGGGACTCCAGGCCGATAACACACTGCCGAGCCAACACTTACACTTGCCTGTCTTACGGTCATCTGGAACTTCAAATACTCCAAGCACAGCTCCTGATCCTAACAGCCAATGACCTGCACCCATCAGGCCCCATCTCAGCACCCCACATCGCCATCCCCTAGGTTGGCAAAGCAAACTCTCAGGAGCCGTCCTAGATCCCTTCCTCTCCCCGGTCCCCTGTGCCTGGTCCATCAGCGCCAAACCTTTTCCCAGAGAGCCACAATATGCATTGTCCACACCTGGGCACTTCTGAAAATCAAAGGCACTGAACAGACAGAACCCCAGCTAAGCGGGCGTAAAGTGACACTGTCCCGGGCAAACTGGGTTGGGTGACTGAGGATGTCTTCCTTCTAAACTTTGGCCATGCCGTTTTCCCCATCTCAAGGCCTCTGTAATCACTGCTCTCTGCCCTCACCCAGCTGGCTCCTTCACACCCTGCAGATGTCATCTACTCACAAAGGCCTTCCCCAACTGCCCTAAACCAAGTCCCTCTCCTCCGTACAGTGCCCTACGGCACTCACCCGAACATCAGAAATTTGTTGTCTCCCCCATGAGAATAAAATTAGAAGCTCTCTCCCAGTATTATTAACAAGCACTGTGCATTGCTCAAACTAAGTATTTGGCAAGTGCTTGGTAAATAAACTTAAATAAAGTGGGGGCGCCTCAGTGGCTCAGTCAGTTAAGAGTCTGCCTTCAGCTCAGGTCATGATCCCAGGGTCCTAGGATCGAAGGCTGCACTGGGCTCCCTGCTCAATGGGAGCCTGCTTCTGCCTCTGCCTACCACTCCACCTGCTTATACTCTCTCTCTCTCTCACTGTCTGACAAGTCAAGAAATAAAATGTTAAAAAAACCAAACCTGAAATAAACTGTGTTTATGAGTTCATTTTTGGAATTCATTTCACAGACATCTTAATATTAGCTGGACCCCTAAAGCAGGCGATTCTAAATGCCGTGCTATAGAAAGATCTATCATGGGTCAAAAATGGCCAAAGATTCTTTGCGGCTCCTTCCATCAAGATGCAGAGTCTCTTCCCGTACAGTTACAGCCTAGGCTGGACCTTGTAACTCCGCTTCGGCCAACAGAATGCAACTAGGGGGATGCTGTGTGACTTCTAAGCATGGCTTCAGGAAGCCCAGCAACTTCTGGCCCTGCCCTCTTGGATCGCAGCCACCACAAGATGGCTGAGCTGGCCTGCTGGAGAGGTCACGTGGAGAACAGAGGCGCCCTGGCTGAAAGGCCATGCAGGTCAGGCCACCCAGGAAGCATGACACCGGCCCACCCGCCAATGTCTGCCTGTGCATCAGTGAGACAGCGAACACCATGCAGAGCACAGAGGAGTTCTGCCCTAACAAAGATGAACGTGCTGTTACTCTTACTTCCAAACACCCGAGGGCAGTCTGCTGTTTTGCAGCAACAGTTACCGACATGATGTTTCTTAACTGCAGGATGCATGCTAGTTTAAGTCAGAGTTCCCTCTAGGGGCACTGCTGACATCTTGGGCTGGCCAACCCTTTGCCATGGAGTAGCAATCCTACGGCAGACCCCAATCTGTGACAATTACAAATGCCTGCAGACAAAAACCAAGAGCAGAGGGGTGCCTGGGTGGCTCAGGCGGCTAAGCGTCCAACTCTTGATTCTGGCTCAGGTCATGATCTTAGGGTTGTGACTGGGCTCCACCCTGAGCTTGGAGCCTGCTTCAGGTTCTCTCTCTCCCTCTCTCACTGCCACTCGCACACAGATCCCCTCCCTCCAGAAAAAGCAAGAGCAGACTACTGTCTGCACCTCTAGGGGAGCTGGTGCTTCTACAGCTGAAGGAAGGATTCATGGTTTTGGGGGCCATTCTTTGTGCTCTTTTCATTAACTTCCAATCTGAGTTGATACCTATGTTCTCTTCCTCCTCACTGGTCCCCTAAAGCCAGAGAAACACACACTGGTGGTGGCGGTCACCATAACCCTGTGAGAATCAGCCACAAGGGTGTCACTCTTCAGTTACCACAAAAGAAACGAGACAGGTGCGAAGAACATCAAGTACTTCACGGGCCCTTTTAGCACAGTGCCTGGCCCCCAACAGAGCCTGAAACCCCAGCTACTGAGGGAATTCCAAAGACCCCAGAAGACAGAAATGGCTACAACTAGCCAAAACCACAATCTAAGATGCTTTAAATCCAGCAAGTTTATGAACCATGTATTAAAAAAAAAAAAAAAAAAAAAAGGTAAAAAATTTAGAAGTAAATTTACCTAGGGCACCTGGGTAGCTCAGTTAATTAAGAATCTATCTGATTCTTGATTTTGGCTTAAGTCATGACCTCAGAGTTGTGAGATCAAGTCCTCCGTTGGGCTCCATGCTCAGTGCAGTGGGCCTGCAGCTCTGCCCACTCCCACCACCCCTGGCCCCGCCCTTCTCAGGGCACCTGCACAAGTGCACTCTCTCTTTCAGGTAAATAATAAAATCTTAAAAAAAAAAAAGAAGTAAATTTCACTGGTACAATTTCATTTATACAATATAAACTATTCTTTTAAACATACATTTATCACATGGGCGCCTAGGTGGCTCAGTTAGTTAAGCATCAGACTCCATTTTGGCTCGTGATCTCTGGGTATTGGGATCAAGCCCTGAGTCAGGCTCCAGGCTCACCGCAGAGTCTGACTGAGAGTCCTTCCCCTCTCCCTCCTCCTTCCCTCCTTCCCCCGGCCCTGTGCACACAAGCTCTCTCTTCAAAAAAAAAATAAAATCTTTAAACATGAATTTAACACATTTGATAAACACCCCAGATTTACACAATCAAGATATGTACGGGCTGCTAAACAGAAGGTCTGAATGGGCTACAATTTCCCGAATTTTCACCCCACTTGTATGGAGACTTATCCTCCCGCCTCCCAAGTTTCTCCTAACGGCAGCCCAGGTGCTCAGTCTATGGCTGTGCTGTCTAGCAGTCAGCAGCCACACGCGCCTTTGTAAACTTAAGTGCATTAATGCTAAATAAAATGAAAAGTTTCTTCGTCACGTGAGCCATATTTCAAGTGCTCGTGGCCACATGTGGCTAGGAGCTACCATACAGATGACAAAATAGTTCCATCGCTGACAAAGAATTCTAGTGTACAAGGCTGACCTGAAAGACAGAAATTAAAAGCAACGTAAAAAAAGCTTTTTACTGGGGCACCTGGGGGACTCAGTCGGTAAGTGTCTGCTTTTAGCTCAGGTCATGATCCCAGAATCCTGGGATCAAGCCCTGCATTGCTTTTTCCCCTCTCCCACTCCCCCTGTTTGTGTTCCCTCTCTCCCTGTCCTTCTCTGTGTCAAATAAATAAATAAAAATCTTAAAAAAAAAAAAAAAAGGTTTTACTGGAGATGGAGAAATGTGCCACTTCCAGGACCGGGGTGGTCTGTCTTCTACCCAGAGTGCTCACTGCTGTGTACCAACACATATACGGTCCTTTAAGAAAATGCTGCAGAGGGACACCTGGGTGGCTCAGTCAGTTAAGCATCTGCCTTCGGCTCGGATCACGATCCGAGAGTCCTGGTACTGAGCCCCACACTGGGATCCTTGCTCAGCAGAGAGCCTGCTTCTCCCTCTCCCTCTGCCTGTCTCTCCCGCTGCTTGTCCTCTCTGTCAAATAAATAAATAAAATCTTTGAAAAAATAACATAGGACCAAAAGGTGTATTTATCATATAAATACCTACATGTTGTTATGTTCCTTGAATCAAGTACAGGAATCAAGCCTACAAGGCTGCTCTGCTCTAATGATTTACCCACTGACTTACAACATTAATCTCAACAATTTTAGAAGCTTTTAATTTTGTTATTATGTTTTTAAGTTAGCATTACCTAAATCTGGGAGCAAATGTTTGGACCAAAAGAACTGCTATTTTAAAGCTCTTCTTTCACAGCCGAAGGAACTTCCTCAAAGTGCAGCCTGCTCCTCAGCAGCTCAGCATCTTCCTGACTATGTCAAGTTTCAAATTATGGGAAATGTGTGTTGGTCAGTTCCCGTATTTTAAGAAAAAGATACAGAGGGTCTGATGGATACTTACTAATTCAAAAAGCACGTTTTAAATGCCTTCCCAATCAATGTAAGGCACCAAGACTCCCTTGCTCTGAGTCCGTCAATGCCCAGGCGGCCTCTCCGGCCTGCCCTCTCCTGTCTCTGGGTCTACAGCAGGCACCCCAAACCCAAATCCCATTGGAAGGGGACCCAAAGCTTTGTCAAGAGCTCTCTTACCCATTCTCAGGAAAACTGCCTAGAAGTTCCCCGTCCAGGCCACTGTCCTCAAACTTGACTCTGTAGCAGATTCTCCTGGGGCACTTCTAAAATCCCCTAAGTCACAGGCTTACCAATGGACTGATGGACACTTCCAGGGAGTCTTGACTCATAGGTTCGAGAACTAACCCTGCCCACATACACCACTGGTGCTCCCTCTGCTTCCAACTGGGGCTGGTTACAGAGAAAAAGAGGTAGGGCTTTACCACTGTCACTACCACATAAGCTGAAGGCCATGAAACAGAACTGTGGCCAATCAATGTGACCAAGAACAGGGGTGACCAGGAAAAGCCTATTTGAGGAGGAAGCACTGAAACTGAAACCTAAGGGATAAAGGACCCACTACTGAAAACAGCAACAGGAATGGGGTGAAAGGTGGACAAGCTGACGACGGGTCTGAAAGTCAGAATGGCTGGAGAAAGTTATAAATTTGAGAGTCATCCCTAACATCAGTAAAAAACAGTTAAAACAAACAACAGATGGGAACAGCCATGATCACCCGAGAGCCCAAGAACGAAGACTCCTGGATTCCAGACTGAGAAATGCCAGACAACTGAGGATATATAGGGCGGACAAAAGAGAAAACCTGGAAGGAAACCAAGAAAGAGAAACAAAAGGTAAGGAGGAGAGGCAGGACCTAAGACAGGAGAGTGTTTCAAAGAAGTGGTAATGGGGGGCGCCTGGGTGGCTGAGTTGGTTGGGCGACTGCCTTCGGCTCAGGTCATGATCCTGGAGACCCCGGATCAAGCCCCACATCGGGCTCCCTGCTTGGCGGGGGGGGGCCTGCTTCTCCCTCTCTCACTCCCCCTGCTGGTGTTCCCTCTCTGGCTGTGTTTCTCTCTGTCAAATAAATAAAATCTTAAAAAAAAAAAAAAAAAAAAAGAGGTGGTAATGGTCAACCAGTTCAATACCAAGAGACAATATGCTGAAAATAGGGGATTAAAATTTTTTTTCAGAGAGGTTTCTCACCTCAAGAAGCAGGAGAGAGGTGTTTACAGAAAAATAGGAGATGAACAAAGACTCAAATGGTTCTTTTTATCCCTGACCCCACACTGACCTGAAAAGCCCAGCTCTATTCCTGAACTTCAGTTGGGTGAAACATCAAGAATCCTTATAAAACACTTACCTTTCTCTTCAAGCTCTGTCTTACTGTTTCCTTAACTTGCAACTAAGTGTTCCATTTACAAGCTTCCTCATGAAGGGCAGGGAAGGACATAGGAGAGAGGGAGTTAGGAACCCAAAGAGAACAGGGCTACGGATGAAACTCCAGGTAACTACAGTGAGATTTTTAAACAGTATCCCCTGAGGGGCGCCTGGGTGGCTCAGTCAGTTAAGCATCTGCCTTCGGCTCAGGTCATGATCTCAGGATCCTGGGATCAAGCCCCACATCGGGCAACCGGCTTCTCCCTCTCCCTCTCCCTGTTCCCCCTGCCTGTGCTCTCTCTCCATATCAAATAAATAAATGTTTAAAAACAAAACAAATGGGACGCCTGGGTGGCTCAGAGGGTTAAGCTCTGCCTTCGGCTCAGGTCATGATCTCCGGGTCCTGTGATCGAGTCCCACATTGGGCTCTCTGCTCGGCAGGGAGTCTGCTTCCTCCTCACTCTCTGCCTGCCTCTCTATTTGTGATTTCTCTCTGTGTCAAATAAATAAAAATCTTTTTAAAAAAACCCAAAAAACAAAAGAACAAAACAACCAAATAGTATCCCCTGAAAATTACTGTCCCCTGTAGGTGTGACCTGATTTGGAGAAAGGGTCTTTGGGGACCATTAGTGTGGGTCCTGATCCAACTCGCATACCTTGTAAGAGTGGAGACCTGCACTTAGAGAAGGCCAAGTGAAAACGGAGAGTCAATTTGTTGTTTCAAGCCCCTCCATTTGTGATAATCTTATAGCACCCACAGCAAAGTAAGAGTACTATTTCAAAACCAGGCAGAAGAAGCCGTGAAATCTTCAAGACAGCAAGCACAACAACAGGACTAAAGAGCGCGAGTCAGCCTGGAGAAGCACCTGAGAAAAGGAGGAAAGCGAAGGGACCAAATGGCCTAAGCAGCCGCAGGAAGAGAAGCGGACACTCCGCCCGTGCGCCGTGCTAAGCCGGAGGGTAAGCGTTGTACTCGCATCACCTCATTTACTCCTCACAAATCCCCCGGGGTGAGAAAACTGGTATAGAGATAACTCACTTAAGGGGAACCTGGGTGGCTCAGTCAGTGAAGGGTCTGGCTTCAGCTCAGGTCATGATTTCAGGGGCCCAGGATGGAGCCCCATGTTGGGCTCCCTGCTCAGCAAGGAGACTGCTTCTCCCTCTTCCTCTGCCCCGCCCCCACCAATGGTCTCTAATAAATAAAATCTTTTTCAAAAAAATGAAATTCTTACAACCACTATGGTGCTGTCTGCCTTGTTTCCCAGCACAGGTTTCTCCACCACCTGTAGGACGGCCGTCCCTCCGGGGCAGAGCTGGTGTCTCTTCCCATTGCCTCAGCGGCAAATGCTCCTTGGCATTGCTGGGCCCTTGAATTAGCCTGTTATCACTGCCCGCCCTTCTCCCTCTGCAGGCTCCTTCCTCTCCAACCTGCCAGTGCTCTAGCTACTCTATCAGGAATCAGGACAGAAGAGAGCCCTCCCTCCTCAATGCCTCTCCACCCCTCTCCTTCAGAACCTCCCACACCACAGTCAATCCTCGGCCCTGGGGAATCCTGGCAGTAAATCCTCTGGTCTACTTCTCTCAGCTGAATGTGCTACTCTGACCACCCCAGCCCACCCCTGCCCGAGACTGTCCTAGGCTCTAACACTATATTCCAATACGCTAAAGATTGTATTTATTTGACAGAGAGAAACGCAGTTAGAGAGGGAACACAAGCAAGGGGAGAGAGAGGGAGAAGCAGGCTTCCCACCAAGCAGGGAACCCGATGTGGAGCTCGATCCTGAGACCCCGGGATCACAGCCTGAGCCAAAGGCAGACGCCTAACGACTGAGCCCCCCCCAGGTGCCCCCAGGTTTTTCAACCTTTAGAGAAATCTCTGGGTTCTTCTCCCCAGGAAAAGGCACAATCCTACACCTATAATGCTCAAACAGCAGGAGGGAGGAGGGGAGACCAACATTTCAGGACAGAGTGCCTGTTTCCAGATGAGGCTCTCTCTGGTCCCTGCAGGCACCAGGGTCAGTTCCCTAGATGTAACCCAGCTGGTTTAACCACAGCACTGCTCTCCAAAAAACTGCTGTTTAGATGGCTTGTTCTTAGGCTCCCTCCACACGTAATTACTGAGGATCAGAGGGCATTTGTTTCTGTGGGTTGTATCTGTAGATATATACTATGTCCGATATTAAAACGGAGATTTTAAAATGTTTAATATTGGGCGCCTCGGTGGTTCAGTGGGTTAAAGCCTCTGCCTTCTGTTCAGGTCATGACCTCAGGGTCCTGGGACTGAGGCCCGCATGGGGCTCTCTGCTCTGCAGGGAGCCTGCTTCCTCCTCTCTCTGCCTGCTTGTGATCCCTCTCTCTCTGTCAAAATAAATAAAATCTTAAAAAAAAAATGTTTAATATTACATGATACCTATTACATGTTACCATAAAGGACATTTTTACAAAAAACAGCTAGAAGTGCACCTGGGTGGCTCAGTCGGTTAAGCGTCTGCCTTCTGCTCAGGTCGACATCCTGGGGTCCTGGGATCTGAGTCCTGCGTCAGGCTCCCTGCTCAGTGGGGAGTCTGTTTCTCCCTCTGCCCCTCCTCCCACTCGTTCTCTCAATCTCTCGCTCTTTCAAATAATCTTTTTAAAAAATAGCTAAAAATGGGGCATCTGGGTGGTTCAGAGGGTTAAGCCTCTCTGCCTTTCGGCTCAGGCCATGATCCCAGAGTCCCAGGATTGAGTCCCACATCGGGTCTCTGTTCAGCAGGGAGCCTGCTTCTCCCTCTCTCTCTGCCTGCCTCTCTGCCTATTTGTGATCTCTCTGTTAAATAAATAAAATCTTTTTTTTTTTAAGATTTTTTTTATTTATTTGACAGAGAGAAACACAGAAAAGAGGGAACACAAGCAGGGGCGTGAGAGAGGGAGAAGCAGGCTTCCCGCCAAGCAGGGAGCCCGATGTGGGGCTCGATCCCCGGTCTCCGGGATCATGACCCGAGCCGAAGGCAGTCGCTTAACCAACTGAGCCACCCAGGCGCCCCTAAATAAAATCTTTAAAAAAAAAAAAAAAAAGGGGACACCTGGGTGATTCAGCCAGGTAAGTGTCTGACTTTAGCTCCAGTCATGATCTTGGGGTCCTTGGATTGAGCCCTGTTGTCAGGCTCCACATTCAGCTCAGAGTCAGCTTGTCCTGTCCCTCCCCCTGCTTGTGCTCTCTGTCTCAAATAAATAAAATCTTAAAAAAAAAAAAAGAACCAGTAGTTTACCCCTGCTTCTGTGCCATCAATGCAATGTCAACGCAGTGGACAGACATCAAAGCATCTTAATGACTGTGTAAGCAGCTCTGGCCCAGCGAACCTCATGAAAGGGTCTCAGGGAACCCCAGAGTCCTCAAGGTAAAAGCGCAACTCCTTGCTAAGGCTTTGACCGCTCAGTGTCCACTTTTCACCGCCTTCCGCCCTTTGGAACTTCCAATCTGATGAGCCATGCTCTCTTTCATTCAATAATGACTGCGCACCTACCACGACCTGGGTGCTGGAGACACAACTGGGTGAAGGGGGCTAATTGGCGGCAGCATGGAAAACACCCCCTCAGTTTCCAACACACTTCCCTTCCCTTCCACCCACCAGCGGCCCGCCAGACAGGCTCCAACCAGAGCGCCCTTCGGGTCGCAACTCTAGAACACACTCTACTCCTCCGGCACCGGAGTGGCTCGGTTGGTTAAGCATCTGACTCAGTCATCTCTAGCTGTCCCTCTAACCCCTGCCCTTGAATTTCTCCTTTGCACCTGCTTGTTAGGCTATTAAACTATAAACTCAGTGAGGCCATGGGACACACCCATTCTATGGCAGTTTACAGCCTCAGCACCTATCAGAGAAGATGCTGAATAAGCACTTGTTAAATTTCCAGTTACAGTATTTATAAAAATATGTGACAAATATTTTTGTTATTATCACTAGTTGGCAAATCAAGGGATACCAAAACAAGTTATGTAAGATCAAAAAAGAAAAAAAATCATAGGGGATGTGGTGAAATCTTCTGAAACATAAACAATAATTTGCCAGTTTTCAAAATGAATCATATATCAAAATTCTCTTATAAAGGCAAAGAAAGCCCTTCAAGAAAAGAAAATAATGTGAAAAGACTCCGGAGAAAGTGAGGTAGTGAATGTGACAGGGATCTGGCAAGGACATCTGAAACAGAAATTCTCTCTTTTTTTTTTTTTTTTTTAAGTTTTTATTTTATTTGGCAGAGAGAAACACAGGCAGAGAGGGAACACAAGCAGGGGGAGTGAGAGAGGGAGAAGCAGGCTTCCCGCCCAGCAGGGAGCCCGATGTGGGACTCGATCCCGGGTCTCCAGGATCATGACCTGAGCCGAAGGCAGTCACTTAACCAACTGAGCCGCCCAGGCGCCCCAGAAATTCTATCTTGTGAACTGATAATATCCCTCTGGAACCATCAGGAAGAAAGAAAAAAACAAATCTCTTAGTAAGCTGTCTTCTTATAACATTTAACATGACCACGGTTAAAGGAATTTTCACGAAGCAAGGCCACTAGCAGCAGAAACGGCTGAAGAGTGTACTGTGGGCCAGGCGCTGCTGTTCTGAGAGCTTCATACATGTCTCACTCCATCCTCAAAATCATCCTGGGGGGGGGCGCCTGGGTGGCTCAGTTGGTTAAGCGACTGCCTTCGGCTCAGGTCATGATCCCGGAGACCCGGGATCGAGTCCCACATCGGGCTCCCTGCTCGGCGGGAAGCCTGCTTCTCCCTCTCTCACTCCCCCTGCTTGTGTTCCCTCTCTCGCTGTGTTTCTGTCAAATAAATAAAAAACCTTAGAAAAAAAAATCATCCTAGGAAAGGAGGTTCTAGAACACCTACTTGACAGAGAAGTCAAAATCCACACCCAAACCAGCAAGTCGAATCACAAACAGAGCTCTGACTCCACAGTAGCAGTCCCTTCAGAAAGGACAGGATTTCTCTTCCTCTCAAGAAGTTCGAAATTATTTTAAAGTTACTATGACAATTTTTTGAAAACCTACCATAGAGGCTTTAACACTTAACACTCTCTTGTCTCATCAGAATGTGTCCATAATTTTTTTAAAGCTTTATCAACTACAACACTTGGACAGGCAGCCAAGAGAATCTATGATAGTCATCAGGACTATATCTTATAATTGCCACAGGACTGAGTCAGGAGACACATGTACATAAATATGCAATTATCCACAAGTAATCAATATGTTCAACCAATTCCCTGATAATTCCAGTCCTGCCAGATGAAGAATATAGAAGTCTTGGGCACCTGGGTGGCTCAGAGGGTTAAAGCCTCTGCCTTCAGCTCAGGTCATGATCTCAGGGCCCTGGGATCGAGGCCCGCATGGGGCTCTCTGCTCAGCGGGGAGCCTGCTTCCTCCTCTCTCTCTGCCTGCCTCTCTGCCTACTTGTGATCTCTCTCTGTCAAATAAATAAATAAAATCTTTTAAAAAAAGTCTTTTTCCCTCTTGGTAAAATGCATTAAGCTTGAAGTGGCTAATAACTAAATCATAACCTTTTAACCAGTAGGCAACATATAGGTTCAACTGAATAATCTCTTAAAAATCTTGACTTGATCTTTTTTTTAAGATTTTATTTGAGGAGCGCCTGGGTGGCTCAGTTGGTCAAGCCACTGCCTTCGGCTCAGGTCATGACCTTGGGAGTACCAGGACCAAGTCCCACATCAGGCTCACTGGTCAGCATGCAGTCTGCTTCTCCCTCTGACCTTCCCTCTTCTCATTCTCTCTCTCTCAAATAAATAAAATATTTTAAAAAGAGACAAAACAGACTTTATTTATTTATTTATTTGAGATAGAGTCTGCGACAGAGTGCGCGCATGTGCATGCACGAGCAGAGGTGGGACAGAGGCAGAGAGGCAGGCTCCCCACTGAGCAGGGAGCCCTATTCGGGGCTCGATCCCAGGACTCTGGGATCACGACCTGAGCTGAAGGCAGACCCTTAATGGACTGAGCCACCCAGATGCCCCTTGACTTTATCTTTAATTTTTTTCGTTTTTTATCTCTTTAAGTAATCTTTACCCCCAATGTGGGGCTCAAACTCATGACCCTGAGATCAGGAGTCACAGGCTGTACCCACTGATCCAGCCAGGTGCCCCTGGTCATTTAAACCCGTGTTTGTAGGGGCGCCTGGGTGGCTCAGTTGGTTAAGTGACTGCCTTCGGCTCAGGTCATGATCCCGGAGACCCGGGATAGAGCCCCACATCGGGCTCCCTGCTCGGCAGGAAGCCTGCTTCTCCGTCTCTCACTTCCCCTGCTTCTGTTCCCTCTCTAGCTGTGTTCTGTTGAATAAATAAATCAAATCTTTTTAAAAATTATTTAAAAAATTAATAATAAATAAATAAATAAACCCGTGTTTGTAGAAATGGCTTTCCCCAGAACTTTAATTTAGTAAGTCAAATAAGTGGATATGTACTTTAAGTCTTTAAGAAAAGGAAAGCGGGCCGCCTGGGTGGCTCAGTTGGTTAAGCGACTGTCTTCGGCTCAGGTCATGATCCCGGAGACCCGAGATCGAGTCCCACATTGGGCTTCCTGCTCGGCGGGAAGCCTGCTTCTCCCTCTCTCACTCCCCCTGCTTGTGTTCCCTCTCTGGCTGTGCTTCCCTCTGTCAAATGAATAAAATCTTAAAAAAAAAAAGAGAGAAAGAAAGAGAGAAAGAAAGAAAGAAAGAAAGAAAGAAAGAAAGAAAGAAAGAAAAGGAAAGCAACACTGCTCTATAAAAGAAGCTTTTTCATCACTGGAAGCCCGCAGGAATTTCTTTCCATTGATTACTGGGGCACCTAACGCAAGGCACTGCCGCAAGTATAGAACTAAAAGGTTTAAAAAGCTTCTGGCATTCCTCTGATAGTTCAATGCCTATAGATTGCCCGTATTTCCTAAATAAGAGTTTTGGAACAAAACCCATAGCTTCATAAAGAAGTGCTGCTCCATTTTTTTACCAGAATAGTCAACATGATGTTGCGTTACCCAATGTACGCACCCACAACCCACATACACTTAGACCAGCCCTTCCTTCCACCTTTACGTGTTGTTTGTGAAATGCGTATCTGACCTCGGTGTAGGTGTAAGCCTCTTGTTATCTCTTCATTCCATGCTCACTAAACCAAACACCTAACTGACCCACCTTACTTCGTACTTTCTCTAATCATTCAGGAATGAATGCAAACCTAAAATCAGAATTTCTCCCAGGGTTAAAAGACTCTAAAACTTGGGGTGCCTGGGTGACTCAGTCGTTAAGCATCTGCCTTCAGCTCAGATCATGACCCTGGAGTCCTGGGATCAAGCCCCACATGGGATCAAGCCCCATCAAGCTCCCTGCTCAGCGGGAAGCCTGCTTCTCCTTCTCTCACTCCCCCTGCTTGTGTTCCCTCTCTAGCTGTGTTTCTGTCAAATAAATAAAGTCTTAAAAAAAAGAGAGAGAGATTCTAAGATTTTTTTTTTTGTTCGCTGCCTTACTAGACTTGCGATAACAGAGGTTTCACAGCGCAGCGCACCATGTGGTCAAGCCCAGATAATAACACTGAGAATGTCTGTTACCAATCCACTAATGCTTTGAAAAGCCTAAGTCTGTAGACAGTAAGAATTTAATCCAATTTGGAGACCAACATGAGCCAGAGAAACCAACATGGTCAGAGAATAAACCACCCAGTGTAGAACCTATAATAAATGCCAATACTGCATTTATTGTCTAAAATAAAAATCAGTGTTAGTCATTAAAGACTGTATTAGCTAAAAACCCAACTGATGGTATGTGGGTAAGTCTAAAGATACCCTGAAGACCTTTCTCAAAGTGATTTGTAGAAATGCAACCTTTTCAAACAAACCAATGGATGAGAGAGAAAATTTTAACAAAGTAGAAAGTCACAGAAGAACTTTGAAAAATAAGTTAACTCCTCATAAAATCAGTCCCTTTCTCAAGCTGTCACTGTAAGCCTACCAAGGTGATTCAAGCTTTGCAATCAGTCATTAGGCATGAAAAAAAATGTGAAAAGAACCTTTAAGTTTTACTGTTAAAAAAAAAAAAAAAAAAAAAAAAAGAGTACGGGGCGCCTCGGAGGCTCAGTGAGTCCTAACTGTCTGACTTGGCTTGGGTCCTGGGTCCTGGCCCAGAGCTGGACTCCCTACTCACTAAGGAGTCTGCTTGTGCCTCTCCCTCTCTCTCTGCCCCTTCCCCAACTCATGCTGTCTCTCTCTCAAATAAATAAATAAAATCTTAAAAAAAAAAAAAGAGTACATTTTTCTGCAGTTCTTTAACAGTCTTCCAAATCTGAGAAGAAAATTCAATGTGAAAAAACTTACAACTCCTCCCAAAACAGAAGTAACCCAAAATATTAAACAGAGAGAAACCTTTAAAGCTATCATTAATGAATGTCCTTCAGTGGACACTAACTGGCTGGGTACTTATGTGACGGCACCCATGCAGCCCCGCCGTCAACTCCAATACCACCCTGGAGGAAGAGTCTTTGCCCAATAGGTGTTCATGTAAGAAAGGATCAATTCTGAGTCAAAACTGCATGGCTGAACAGTTTCCTCTATATGCCTACTCTTGAATCATTCCAAGAGAAGATGAAATGGAGCTCTAACACTGGTCCCCCAGCAGAAAGAAAGGGGAGTAAGTCACAGGCACAATCCAAAACTTAACTGTGCTTTCCTAAATTCTCACTTCTAAGAAAAACTTGCAGCACTTATAATGCCCGTGAATGGAGGAGCATGTAAGCGAGCCCAGAGCGCCCACCTGGACAGAGGCCCAGCAGCCCAGCCTCACAGCTGCCAGAGATCCACCCGCCCCCCGCCCCCCTACAGCGGGGCCTACAGCGGCTGACAGGACTGAGGTCTAAGCAACCACTCCAGTTGCTGTCCACTTCCGGCCAGGTCTAGTTGTTAGAAAGTTAAACCAAGCCCAAAGCTACTATCCAGTTGTGCTGCGCAGAGGTTCTCAGACCTGTGTCCACGTTGGTGGCACCAACTCTGTCCCCACCCATACACCCAGTATTAGTAAGGAAGCAAAAAAGGAACTGCCTGTTCACTTTCTTGTTGCAATATATACCCTCCGGAAGAATCTAGAGTAGACCTTATCTATCTTAGTACAATCAAACTAAAACCTTACTTTCACATAAAGAACCCCTCTATCCCCCAAAATACTGAAGCTTCAAATTCCAAAATAAAAAATTCATGTAAAACTCTTGTTGATAAGAACTCTCTAAAAATTTCACTGTATCGAGAATTGAAAGAACTTCTTACGAAGGTAATACTTCCATTTACTTGCTAATTATAAAAATAATGTACATGCTGTCTTAGTTAATAATCAATCTCTTAAGCAGCTGCTTAGCCACCAAATAGAGATCACTGCAATCAGATGGACGGCAGAAACGAAAACATACAAAAAAGAACCCCCCAAACTAAAACTACAGAGGAAGAGGTCTACCTATGTCTACATCACTGACACATAAATCCGGTTTTCTGTTGCTGTCCGCGTCCAGCAACTTCCCTTCCCAACATGAAAATTCACACATCGCTGTTTTTCTTCAGTAAACGGCTCACAATCCCAACTAAAACGCTATAAAAGCCTCCATACGGAGGAATTAAGCCGATACAGCTAATAGTACTTCCGTGTGCTCCGTAATTTAAAGGACTTAGGACCTGTTCAAACACCTTCTGAAGCACCAACAATCCGCAAAGAAAAATCGGGAGGGGGGTGGTCTTCCAAAGTCCGGGCCCGGCCACCCCGGGTGGGATCCTCTGCGCAGCCCCCCCTCCCCCTCCGGCTGCTCGCGCAGAGCTCGCGGGGCGAGGGGGGCACGCGGCCCGGGGTCACTTCCTCCGCCCTCCCCCGCCGCGGCCCGTCTAAACCACGTCAATGGGCCCCCCGCACGGTCGGGGCGCCGGAGGCCTGGAGCGCGCGGCGGCTGACAATGGCAGCGGCGGCCACGCGCCATCTTGCAGCCGGGCCCGGCCCGAGCCATTCATTCGGCGCGGGGGCGGGGGGCGCGCGGACCCCGGCCCGCCCCCCCCCCCCGGCCCCCGGCCCCCGCCCCGCCCGGCCAGGGGGACAGGACGGCCGGCCGGCGGTGCGGCTGCCCCCCGCCTGGCGCTGACAACGCGAGCCGCCGGGAACCGCAGCGCTCGGGCGCCCGGCTCAGCTCTTTGTGTCTGGCGGCCCCCGGGGCGCCCGGCCGCGCCTCCGCTTCCTCATTTCACGGCCCCCCTTCCTCCGCCGTGTCGCCACCCAACGCCAACTTCGAAGTCCCCAAAAAGGTGTATTTAACACACAACGTCCCTCCGGGCCGAAGGACGAGCCCCCCAACCCGCCGCAGAGCCCCCCGCTCCCTTTGTTTTCGCCGCCCGGCCCCGCCGACCTGCAGCCCCCGGCCCAGCGCGCAGCCCCCGGGGAGGTCGGGCCGGATCCGGACCGCGGACCCCGGCCCCGGCTCTAGAACCCAGGACGCGGGCCTGGAACCGGGACCCCCAAACTCGGACCGCGGACCTGGCTGGACCCAGCATCCCAGAGCCCCCCCCCCCGCCCACACCCCGGCCCCTCCGACCCCTGCCCCGCAGCCCGCGCTCCGGACCCCGATCCCGGCCGCAGATCCCGAAGCCCGGACCAGGGTCCCCGCCCGCTCCCGGCCCGCGACCCCACCCGGGCGGGCCAGGAAGACGCCCGGCCCCGCGGCGGGGTGGGGGTGGGGGTGGGGGCGGGGAGGGTGGGGGCGGGGCGGCTCTGGCGGGCGGCTGCGGAGAGGGGCCGGGCAGGGGCAGGGGGTCGCCGGGCAGGGGCAGGGGGTCGCCGCGCTCACCTCGGCGCCTCGTCCCGCCTGACTCGCCCGCGCCCCGCCGCCTCAGCCGCCTCGGCCGCCGCTCTGGAGGTGGTCGCGTTCCGGCCGCTCCGCGGGCGCTGCGGGCAGGTGCGCCGGCGAGGATCGGTCCGGTCCCGCGGCGGCTGCTCCACTCCCGCGCCCGCGCCCGCTCCCGCTCCCGCTCCGCCGCCGCCTCCGTCCGCCCCTCAGACGCCTCCAGCCATCGGGATGGGCGCGGCGGCCCCTGCCCGCAGCCTCGGGAAACCCCACGCCGCGTCACCGCGCACGCCGCGCGCGCACGCACGCCCCGGCCCCGGCCCCGGCGCGCGCACGCAGGCCCGCGCGCTTCCTCCCGCGCGGACCCCGGGAGCGTGCGCGAGCCGCTTAAAGGGGCCGCGCCCGCCCGAGGGGAAGCGCTCACGAAGACCCCAGGCCTGATCCGTACCTCGCAGGTGCCCCTGGGACTGCGCGCGGGGGCCTGCGGGAGCGGGGACCTCCCTGCTGCGGACCCACTTGGCTTCCCAGCCCAGGGGACGTGGATGGAGACCGCAGGAGCACAGCTGGAACTCTCCGGGCCCATTCACGCATCCCGCACTGCATCCCGCACACATGCCGAGTTCTCCCATCCTGCACCCTGTACCTGCAGTGTGCACCCTGCATTCGGTACCCCGTACCTGCACTCTAAAGGCAGGCTGCCCCCGCGCGCACACACCCAGCCCAGGCCGTCAGTCCTGGGGTTACATCCCAAAGGGACCCGTGCGGGATGGGGTCGACCTCCGGGGAAGCCCACCTTCTGCCGGCCGGCCGTAAGGGGACGCCCGCCAGCCTAGAGGGACGAGGGAACAGGGCCAGTCTCAGAGATGGCCATTGGGCTCATGTGAGCTTGGGCAAGTGAGGGCAGTGTGTGGTCTCCAGAGGTCAAGCCTAAGGCCCTCCTGTTGGGAATCAGGCGCCTGGACAGAGAGACGTGATCAGGAAAAGTGTCAGGAAGGAGACAGATGGTCAACCTCTGGGAAGGCTGCTGAGAACTGAAGCCCCTCAGGTGGGAGAAGAAAGGAGGTGAACGCGGGTCATAGAGGCGCAGCCCGTAGCTACCCCCAGGAATGTCAGTGGAACTGTCACAGGCCACCACCTCTGTCTTTCCAGCTGGCCCCTGGCTCCCCAGTTCCAATAACTAATCACCCAAGGGCTGTTTCCCTTTGGATCCTGCCCCTGACCCTAATCACGCCAAGCCAGATCCAGACCCCTTTTCCTCCAGGCCTATGTGTATCCTACGGGCCAGCAGATCATACCTTCCCACCCAGGTGTGGGCTGCACCTCGTCCCTCCCCCTCCCACTGTGTGGGACCTTCCTACCAGCATAGAGCATGTCCCCGACATTCTTGGAGCCCTTTCTCAGTTCCTGGTACTGGGTGCTTCTGGCTCAACTTACGCTCTCCCTGCCCAGCCCTGAGCTCAGCCATTTCTACAAGGAGTCCTGGTTCTCTTTAATGGGGAATGGTATGTAGAAGCCAGGACTGGGGTTCCAGGTGTGAACCCCAGTCCTGGCTTCTAAATGCCATTGCTTCAGCAGGCAGCTAGGGAATGAATGTGCGCGCGCACACACACACACACACACTACCCGCCCACAATGTAACCAGTCTCCCGTGATTGCTGCCACCCCTCCCTCCTCCCCCCGCATGGGCCACCGCAGTCCCACCCCAACAAGGATGTCCACTCTGCTAACGCCCTCCCGCAGCGTCCGGGTTCCCTGTCTTCCTCACTGGGCAGCACCCTGGCTTCTCTCTGCTCCTTAAACACGCAGGTCACCACACCCGCCCTCTGCCCTTGTTTCTCTGTGTGCCGGGAGGGCCTCCCATCACCTCCAGTCACCTCCACAGTGGTGTCCCTGAGCCCCGCCCCTATGTCCTGCCCCAGTGCCTTGTTGGCTACATTTCCCTTTAGCTCTCATTCCCGAGAACTCTCATTTGTGGGAGGCTTTGCTTCTTGCCCATCTCCCCTGATGAAGACGGTACTTTGACTCCCTTGGCCACTGCCCTACCCACCAAGTAGGACATGAGGCACACAGGGGGTCCTCAGAGAAGGTTTATGGGGTGGGTGGAGAGGCGTGAATGATGCTCTGTGGTCTGATTGAGGACAAGACTCAGCACGACGACCAGAAGGCCAGGAGAGTGCGGAGTGTCAGAATCAAATGGTCGCCGTGTCCAGGACAGGCCTGGCAGTGCTGGGGACTCTCCACACGGCCGCCTGCTGCTCCAGAGGAGAGGTGCATGATGCAGCGCTGGGGACATGAGTGTTCTGACCACTGGCCAATGGCCCCGAGGCCCCAGGCTCAGGGTCAGAGACATGCCTTGACCCAGCACGGCTGATGCCAGCCTTCACTGCCTACCGAGGCCCAGGACTTAGAAAAGTGGAAATGAGGAGGGAGAGGAGGAAAATGAGATGGGAAAGGAGGAGGGGAAGGAGGAAGGGGGAACGAGGTGGCGCAGGGACAGCAGCAGAGGTCTCTGTGGAGACCTCTATACTCCTGTGGGGATGGGAAGAAGCCTCCGGGACCCTCAGAACGCTTCCTCCTCCAGGCTGGCCTCACTGGGCTGTAGGGGTGCTCATAGGGCTGGCCCAGGACTCCTCTGTCCCATGGGCCGCTGCAGGCCTGATTGGGCCCACCCCAGTCACACCCCGGCCACAGAGCGAGGCCGTGCATGAAGACCCCAGGCCGGAGCCTGCACCAGCCATCTGAGGTTTGGGGTGCAGACCAGGAGCCCCCAGCTAATCTGCGGGTCTGCGGGTAAGGCAGGGCCTCCCCTGGAACTTGCCCTGGGCCCAGGCCTGAAACCCTCCTTTACATGTTTATGGATGGGTGTGAGGGCAGAGTGGAGGGGAAGGCTGGAGGAAAGAAGTGGAGAGCCCTGGTTCTTGGTTCCAGATCCCCTACAGATGCTCTCTCCTTCTCTTGGAAGTGGCTTGGGGCTGGGCCTGAAGTCCGGGGTCCAGGGCAGCACCCCATCCGCGGCACCCCATCAGTGCCAGGGCCAGCCAGGTGGCGCAGGGCTGAGCAGGGCCTGAGGCTGAAGGCAGGAGCCCTGGCTCAGCGCCCAGCCTTCACTAAAAGCCCAGGGTGTGCAAATGCATTATTCAGACGCTCCCCCCATCTGTTCTTTAGCAGGAAATGGTCTGACCGGAATGTAGGTCTTTTTAAGTCTGAATTATTCAAACAATTTGTGCACGTGACCAGGACCCAAGCCCCGGGGCTGTGCTCCAAACCCAGCTTTAAAGGGTCTCAGGGCGGTGGGGGCCGCTCCCTTCCAGCCGCGCGCCGTCTGTTCCTCTGCCCGTGTCGCCTCCTGCCCTGGCTCCTAGTAGGTGAGCCAGAGCCTGACCCTGGCCCCTGGCCCCAGAGGATAGGACTGGGGCGGGGAAGGGAGGGAGAGGGCGAAGCATGTAGGAAATCCAGAAGCACTAATTAGCTCTTCAGGCTGCCAGAGGCAGGGGCTGGCGACAGAAAGGGGTCAGGATAGTGAGGACGCCCGCCCTTCCTTCCTTCTCGCAGCGGTGCCCTCTCCAAGTGCCCACCAGGTGGGGCAGGCCTTGAGGTGCGGGGCTGGGAGGGCTGGGGAGCTGCGGAGCCAGGAAAGCGTCAAGGCCTGAGACAGCCGGGCAGCTTGTGGCCTCGGGGAGGGTGCTGGCTACTTTCCCCTGGCTGCTGTCAGACTGTGAAGGGGCCCCGGACCCGCCCTCTACATAGCAGAAGCAGCCCCTCTCTCCCAGGTCGGTCCCTTGCCCCTGAGTCCCCACCACGTGTCTCTCGACCTAATGTCCAAGCTCATGATCCTCCTCGTCGCCTCCCTTTGGTCACAAAGCAGACATCTCTCATGGGGGCCCCAAAACCGAGGGGATAGTGGAGAATCAGAAAGTGCCAAGTGAGGGGGGTGGAGAGCACAGAGCATGTCCCCCCAAGATCTGGGGCAGACGCCCGAGGGACGGTCCTGGTGGCCTTCTCGCCACTCCCAGAGGGAGCCCTCCCAAGTGGGCTGAGATGGGGGGGCCGTGCTCGGCTGCAGCGCACGGAGGAGCTGCCTTCCCGGACACTTGTAATGAGAGAGCCCACCTTCCGCTGTGGGGTGCTGTGTGGCAGGGCCTGCGGTTGCACTCCGGAGGGCAAGGGCGGCGTGGGGAGGAGGGCTGGAAAGCCTGGCCCCATCCCACAGCTGGGGTGCCACAGACAAGCCCAAACAGAGGCTTTCCACATCGTCCTTTGTGGAGTAAGACGCCGTTGGCTGAAAAGACAGCCCTCTTACCGGCGTCTCGAGGAAAGCAGGATTCGCCACATATACCCCAGAAATGTGTATACCCACAGAAATGCACGAAATGTACGCCTGCTTGTCGGGTCAGTCAGGCTCGGGGTAGCAAGTAGCAGGAGCTTACACCAGCTTATGTGAAAAGAGGCAGTCGACTCACTCAGGATGAGTCTCACTCAGGGTGTGCTCCACAAGGCTGTCAGGCTCCCTTTCTATGGGCGGACTTCAGGAATAGCTGGATCTATGTGCTCCACAAGGCTGTCAGGCTCCCTTCCTGCTTCTGCTTTGCCAGGTTCAGTGCCTTCTTTCTCTCGCTGCCTGAGAGAGACATGGAGGCTGCTGAGGCCCGCCTTCCTGTGATCTCCAGCCTCGCAGCCACGGTGCTGCAGACACCGAGCTCTTTATGTTGAGCCCGGGGAAGCTCTGAAGGCCCTCTGTCAGATTTTGTGTGGCCCTGGAGGCAGGGAATGGAGAGGCCATGGTTAAGCGCCCCTGTTGGGGACAACACACAGCCCTAGAGCAAAAGCAGGTGCTGTCACCAGGAGGAAGAGGGCTCTGCATGGAGAAAGAAACAGGTGTCCTACCTGCCTCTGAGCTAAAGGCCCTGTGGGGCCTTTGTGGGCTGCTGGGCTCAAGGCCTGCAGGCGCCCCAGCTCCCTGCTCTTCCTGGCTGAGGCCCATCGGCCCCAGCCTCGGGCCTGCTCCGTCCTGAAAGTGGATGCTGGAGGCAGAGCCTGGCTTCCTGGACTGCTCTGGCCCCAACTGCCCGACAGCAGCCTCTGGGGGGTCTCCTGGGGCAGGGGCATCAAGCGTGTCCCGTGGGTGTTTGGTGTTTGCTCCCCTCCATTTCCAGTTGTGGGCTGGAAGCTCCCTCTCAGGGAGGCCACAGCTGTCCCCAGCAGACCTTCCCCAGCTGCTACGGAAAGCTGGACGGCCACCCGCCCGGCCCTGGAGACCAGCTGCCACCATGCAGCAGGCGTCCTGGGCCAGGGCTGGGAACACCGAGCCAGGGACCCAGCAAATGTGATGTCAACTCAGAGAGGGGCACACCCAGACCCTGATACCCATGATCAGGTGAAAGTGGGGAGTGCGGGGAGGCCCCGGTACCCAGAGTAGACGGGGTCTGGGAGAGCGGGCCTGCTGGGTGGGGCCGGGGGCAGCTGCTGCCTCCCTCAGGCCTTGGGATTCTGGGCACCCCCATCCCTGGCCTGGCCAAGCCTCCTACCGTGAGGTGCCGCCAACAGGCCCGAGCATGCTTGGGGTGGTCCCTGAGGCCAGGGAGTGGGGACATGACCTCAGGGGTGCGTACCCCACGGGGAGGCCCCCCCTGGCTTGGCGGGCGGCAGACCCTGTGCAGGACGACCGCGGCCTGACGCTACCCCTGCAGGGTGGGGCGGCCCGCACACTCCCTCCCCCTTATTTCTTGCTGCAGACATGAGATGAGCAGGGACTGACGGGGTCACAGCCACCCACCCAGGCAGATGCTAGGCCTGTCCTGGTCTCCGGGGCCCCCGGCTTCCCGCTGCCGGGGCCCTGCCTTGGGGACGGGCGCCTTAGCTGTCCTGAGGATTCACGTCCCCACGGACACACCTGCCATGTAAACAGCTGGCTCCGGGCCAGCACGCAGGAGGGGTGGGCGGCCCGGCTCCCGGGGTGCCAGCAGAGCCTTCCTGAACGCATTGCCCTGCCCGGCCAGGGTGCCCAGCCCGTAAGGGAAAGACGGACCCAGGGGTGCCCCCAGGAGAGCCTGGACTGAGGGGCTCTGACGGGAAGATGCCCCTCACGGCTCCTTCCAGCACGTGGGCAGCACAAAACGGCCTTCCCCGGAGCTGGGGAAGCAGGGCGGAGTCAGGACCAGTGGCGTAGAGGGGAAGGGGTGTGGACCCCCAGTGTGGCCGTGGCGTCTCCTGCTGACTCATGGCATCACGTGCCCATCATTCACACAGCGCCAGCCCGTGCCGCCGGGGCCCTGGGGTGCGCGGACAGAAGGGAACTTTCTCGGGGCCTGTATCCCGGTCATTGTCCCAACTGCCCCTTGTTCTCTTCTATGGCACGGACTTGGAAGGACTCTCCTCCCCGACCATAAGACCCCTCCATAGTGCGTGTCCCATAAGGGGGCGGGGACTCGCCATCATGGCCCGAGCGCCAGTGTTCCCAGCCCACCCGTCCAGCTCGTGGTATTGGGTCTCCATGAGGAACTTTCTGCCCACAAGGCATGGCCCGAGCGCCAGTGTTCCCAGCCCACCCGTCCAGCTCGTGGTATTGGGTCTCCATGAGGAACTTTCTGCCCACAAGGCACCTCGTACCCCCCTGACCATCAGGGGTGCCCCTCAGGTACTCATCCACATAGGGTTCCACCGTGGCAGTTTTCTCTTTTATTTCGTGGTGAAATAAACATCACCTCAAGTTTACCACTTGGAGCCTTTGGAAGTATACAGTTGATTGGCATTTAGTACCTCCCACATTATGGGGCAGCACCCTTGGCCTCTCCTTCCAGAACATTTTCGTCGGCCCAGAAGGAAACCCCATGCCCCCTGAGCAGCCCTGCCCCGTTCCATCCCCCCAGCACCCGGCCATCACCGATCTGCCTTCTGCTTCCGTGAACTGGGCTGTTCCAAGTCCTTCCTGTGAGCAGAACCCTACAGCATGAGACCCTCCGGGTCTGGCTTCTCCCAACGGCCCTCTACCCTCTAGCAGCTGTCGGAACTTCATCGCTTTCTGCTGGGGCCGCGTGACTCCGCACACAGATACACCGAACTTCGTTTGTGCGTTCCTCCGTTGGTGGGGGTTCAGGCCGTTGTGGCCCTTTGGCCGTGGTGATTAGAGCCGCTACGATGTTGGTGCTCAAGCTCTTGTTGGGACACCTGTTCGCAGGTTTTTTGGTGTTTTTTGTTTTTTTTGGATTTATCTAGTTGTGGAACTGTGGGGTCCTATGTGGATCTGTGTCTACCCCATGGAACCACCAAACTATTTCCCACAACAGCTGATCTATTGACATTCCCACTGGGTAGAATCCCACCCAATGCTTCTCCTCCCCGGCAACACCCGGCAACACCGGGGACTGTCTGTCTTCTTGACTCTAGCTGCCCTCGTGAGTGTGAAGGGGTATCTCCCTGGGGTTTGATTCGTACTTCCCTAGTGACTGCTGATGCTGATCTTCTCTTTATATGCTCATTGGGCACGTGCACATCTTCTTTGGAGGAATATCTATTCTGAATCTTTGCCTTTTTTTTGGCTTGTTTTTTGTTGTAGTTGTTGAGTTGTAAGAGCTCTTTATATATTCTGGACCCTAGACCTTTATCAGACATGCGACCTGCAGATATTTTCTCCGGTTTTGTTAGTTGTTTTCAGTGTCATTCAATGCAGAAAAGTTTCTAATTTTGATAAAGTCTACTTTATCTCTTTTTCCTTTTTGTTTCTGGGTTACTGTGTTTTTGGTGTCACATCTAAGAAACCATTGCCAAATCTAAGTCTATGAAGATTTACTCCTGTGTTTTCTCCTAAGAGTTTTATAGTTTGAACTCTTTCATTGAGGTCTCTGATCCATTTGCAGTTAATTTTCATACATGGTGTGAGGGAGGGGTCCAACTTCACTCTTCGCATGTGGACATCCGGTGTCCCCGGGACTATTTGTGGAGACTGTCCTCTCCGCATTGAATGGTCTTGACACTCTTGTTGGAAATCAATTGACGACACATGTGAGGGTTTCTTTCCAC